>JAHZMT010001739.1:0-17399 GCA_027743785.1 Sinhomidia bicolor | reverse complement strand
ACTAGTATGCATAAACGTATATGCATGAACCTATCTCTTGCTCCGAGTCAGCAAATCTAAACATGTAAACAACTATATAAAGCCATACTATTATTATAGCATTTTCTTTGTCATCACATTTCCAAAACACAGGTTCTTGTAGTAGCATAGTTTAAAAAGCTTGTGATAAAAACAACAAGATCACAAAAACAAAAAATAAAGAAAAAAATGTAGCAAAGTTGTTGTGGGAAAATGGAGAAGTAGGAAAAAAACGAAATCTATCCTTGTGATGAAAATCCCTTGGAACGTCTAAATTTGAAGCCCTTTTCTTGGAAGATATTATACCGTTGCTTAAATGTGTTTCGTGAACATTCACAATAATTATTATTATATCCCATGATAAACCTACTGGTTTTTTGCTCCCCTCTGGTCGTATAGGTAGGTTGAATACTTGCTGTATTTACATAAAACTTTACATATACATATATGCACGAATATATTTGCACAACTCGCATTGTATCAGATTTTAGCTATTCTTATTCTCGTGCTTCTTACTTTTCTTCTCCCCTTTTCCTGTGAGCTAGTCAGCCATTCAGTAAGAAATGATGTCATGGTGGCAGGAAAGTATTCAGACAGGCTTAGTCGTTCTGGCTCCATGCAGGAAAATTGGATTTGTACCGTGATATGACTAATGTTTTTACTCAAAGTTTTTGTACACTAGTTGTTGTATGTGAGATAAGTAAAATAAGTATAATTTAGTCTCAGTCTGCGGAAGAATGTGTACATTCTTGCAGGTACCGTGATATGACTAATGTTTTTACTCAAAGTTTTTGTACACTAGTTGTTGTATGTGAGATAAGTAAAATAAGTATAATTTAGTCTCAGTCTGCGGAAGAATGTGTACATTCTTACAGGAGATGGAAAAGCAAAATAATGATTTGTGTGCAATAGTATAAAGTACAAAGATGTAGCGCAAAATGTAGTATAGGTTATATGAACGTCAATGTGAGCTACTATGTATAATTAAATGGTTGAGTGAGTAATATGATGTGATAAAATTTAATATCAAACTGCACACTATCAATGTTAACGGCTAAATACAGTGTCTATACATTGTATATATGTATACGTCTAGAGACGGATAAATGATCTTTGGTATTTTAAGTTGCACACTTTTACAAATCACCTTAAAATCAGTAGAGAAAAGAGTGAGAAAACGGAGAAATTTAATTTAGATAAGCGGTTTTGTGCCAGGAAAGGGGTAGCGTTTAGGAATAGAAAGTAAACATTTTCCATGCAAAAGTTGTTGATTTCATGCATTTCCGATCAGTATAGCGTTTTATAAGTAAATAAGTATGTATCAATGTGTGATATAGTCCTGACAAGTTCAGGTTCATGCAAAATAATCACGAATATCCATAAGATCATGCGAGAAAGGTACCCTGTAAAATGAAATATGAATGAAATTTATGTTTTCCAGAATTAAGCGCGTGTAAACGAGTTTCATATTTGAAAATAACCCTGTCTTGGTCACCGTTCTAAAGCAGTTGCATGTCTCTGCTTATAGTATTTACTACTACGGGTTCTAAAAATAGCTAGCTACTACAACGACTACAACTGACGTGGAGGCTTTTACAGAAACATGCAATGGGCTAAGGTTCTTCTACTACAACTTGTTTCTGCTTTCCAGAATGCGTTATTATTATTACGTTGCAATTTGATACAATGACGTGTTGTACATTAAGACATTGGCTTAGGTAAAGTATCGAATATAGGGGCATACTAATAATATACATGCGTAGCCTCCAGCAAATGAATGGAAACTTTCCGTACGATTGTATACCTTCATCCTAGCTCATTTCCACTTCCATTGTTGTGGTTAGAGAAAGCGTAATTAAAAGGGTTTGTAATATCTTTTGTAAAACAAAACACGTTCAGTCAGGCAAACAAGTGGAATGTATGTATACCTATGCACTGAATTGTAATAACAACATTGCTATCAGTGTATTCGTAATATAAAGTAAAAAAAATAGTAAAAGTTTTAGTAAAAATGAAAACATGCTTTCAAACTCCACTAACTGTAAGCAACTCCTCTGGCTGTGAAATATGGGTCTCTGGTGAGCATTTGGTCTTTTCGAATCATTCATCTGACAGCAGATTATTGCTGTTTCTCTAATATTTGTAATTGTAACTTGCAAGGGATAATAATAGCTCCATTTTAATTACTTAAATATACATGTTTTGTCATCATTTTTTTTGCAATATGTTTTGTTGAATTAGTTTTTCCCTGTTTTATTTCAATATCTCATGCAACAGTTCTGCATGTGTATTGTCAGAAATACAAATGCTGCTACCTAAAAGCCTTGCATATAGTCATCGAGTGACAAATTCACAAAACAAAGTAGTAATAGTAATAAACCTTTATACATACATACATTGCATGTCAATATCAACAACAAGGAAAAACGTTGTTCGTGTTTGTGTAGTAGACAGCGTTTTCGTTCACAATAATTTCCAACCAACACACTTTGCTAAAAAAAAGTTTGATAAGTTAGCGTTTTGCTACTACGGTTGAGAAATGGATAGAATGTATGTGTATCATTTTTTACAGACTTTCTACAGATTCTTGGTTCTAGTAGAATTGCATTTTCATTAAGTCTAGTTTCTCTTCTCTGTCCATTCCCTGTCAAGTTTTCAGTTTTCCCTTTTATTTATTTCTACATTTCAGTAAGGACAGAATTGAAACATTTTAAAAATGACTTTTCACACGTTCCCCTATGTCAGCTTCATATTTGTATGGGTATACATTTAGCTGTATATAGCATTAGAATTGTTCTCTTTATATGCTACCACTTTACTAACCACTACTACTAGATACATGAGGCAATCTTTCAGAATCCCAATCCCAACCCTTCATACAGTAGTAACGGCAGCAGCAGCAGCAAACAGTTGTTGTTACTCTAAGCATCTTGCCTTCTCTAATCTGAAAACTCTGCATGCGTTCGTTGTACATAGAGGAAGTGGATCGATTGCCTCTATAGACCCTGCGCAGTTGCTTGTTTTCAACTTGTGAGAAAGTGTAAAAGGCAGGCAACAACGTGGTGGCATGAAAGCACACTTACGAGAGACAAGTTTTGCAATCTCTATTTTTTGAATTTATAAATAAACGTTCGTACCTATACTACATTCTTATATAGTGAGCTCTCTTTCTTCTCTTTCTTTTCAACAACATTATTGTTGCAATAATACCAGCTCAGACAAAATGCTCTCATATTTCTTGCCACTTCTTTGGTGTGGCTTGGTGTTTTTGTCTCGTGTTGATCAGAAGCCAGCATAGTAGAAGTAGTAATAGTATAGTAGCAGCGTCGTCATATTTTGTATCATTATCGAGTGTTGGTGTTCTTACAGAAATAGTGTGGATGAAGAGATGTTGGTGTTATGACTGGGACTGGAAAATATAAAGAAGAGAATTTTTCTCTCTCTTTCTATCGGTTAATAAGGTTAAGAAATATCCGCTACTACTACTAACTACTTCTACTACTGGCTTGTCCCTGTTACCTGTCAAGCAAGTTTCTACATCTTTCACTTTCTTTTTTTATTTTCACTGTATCGCAACGCATACAACATATTGCCAACTGGAAAAATTGACAAAATAACGCACCACCACCACTACGACACCATATCCACCGTCGTCAACCGTCATTATATCCATAACATTTTTTTGACTTGCTGCTCATTCCTCTCTGAGCGGCTCTCCCTTCTTCATGTCACCAGCTTCCATCAAATTTTCTGTGGACGTCTTGTCATAATAATACCTTTGGTTTAGCTGGTGATGTAAGGAAAGTAGGTAGGCATGTTGATAGAATGACTTGGGAAATGGAGTGTGTGAGAAAAATGAAGAAAAATTGCAAAATACGTCCTGTTTTACGTCACATATGCGGCATGTGCTATTGCCATTGGGCTTTCCTTTGTGTGTTATTATGTCACACAAAAACTTCAAACGCAAAGACAGTGCTCGTAAATACCCATTATGTTCCCATTCCTTCATCATAATCTCGGTTTTTCATATGAATGCTGCTACTACTACCCCACCAGTAAAAGGATAGTTTCTGATTTCACTCTTTGTTTTTTTCTTATTTAAGAAAGAACAAAATAAATCATAAATTGCTTTTTCATTTCTTGGAACACACGTAATTTTGGCATGACTGATATAAATAAAGATAACACAGTAACTACTGCTGTTTTACAATTCTTAATATTTTACCAACACTAAAAATAGAATAAAATTGCCTAAAGTGGCATATGGCATTATTATTATGTATGTATGTATGTGTTGAAAGCATTTCATTGGCAGTTGGATTTATGTGAGCGGATTTTACTTACACACAGGAATTCATTTTCATTCCAAGCAGCAAATAACCATTCAAATAAAAATTGTCTTTATTTACTCAATTACGCTTTATCAATGAATGAAGGAAGAAGAAAGAAGAGGAAAAGGCAAATGGACCATCAGCAGCCATTGTCAGATGTAACAAACGCAAAGAAAGAATACTTTTCTTTTTTCAATTTTTTTTTTTTGGTCTTTTTGGTTGGTGCTAGGATGAAAATTGGGATTCACTAACAAATGTACTGTGTGGGAGACTTGCTTCCGTTGGTATCTAAATAACAAAAATGCTACTGCGAACAAAGAAATGACTGCTCTGTCTTCTTCAATTTCATATTCGATGAAATTTTCTTTCGAGGACACATGGCTATTACTACTACTTTTCGTTCAAAATCCGAAACTTGATTCCTCCGTTCAATAAACCCTTTTTTCACGTTACATTTCATCCCTTTTTCCCAAGGAAAAAAGTTATTGTGGATTATAGTTGGTTTTCTTTTTATTTGAAATTGTGTGGCGTGCATTCCCACATGATTTCATACGTTGTAAAACTGACTGTGTGTATGTGTGTGTGTGTGGATTTTATGGATATTCGTACCACTCATCCACCTTGAGGGAGTTGGAAATCCGTTTATTTAAGGGATACTTACGTTGTATGATGGCTTGGAAGAAAGGAAATGTGCAAGAGTGAAAGTGAAGTCTTCAAGCAAAATCCACGTAAAGACTTCCATACATAGCCACACACCATATACATACGACACACCACATAAGGGAAAGTTTATGAGAGTTATGAAAGGAAAAGCACAAAAAATGACAACAGGAGGGAAAAATAACGTACATCATTATGACAAGGAACAACGTATTCAGCATTCATATGGATAACTGTGTAGAATAGATGGAAAATTGAAATGATGAGCAAACAAAAAAGAAGAAGCATGCAAACAATCTATATTATGCTCACTTCACTACTACTGCTACTATATAATATGACGTGCCACATTTCAGCAGACAGTTTTCTCTGTAGTTGGCAATATCTCGTTTTTCGGTTTGAAATGTTTTCACCATGAAATATTTTTTGGAAACTGGTTATGGCATATGAGATAATTCGGCCATGTAGATAGATCTCGGTAAAGTACTCTTTTTTTGAAGAGAAAAGTAGGGTGAACAATAGCATCATACAAAAATGAATGTTGCAAGTGTACTTCTATAAATATATGTAATAATATATTATACGTATATACTTATCATCTGTACCAATTAAATAGTTGAAACGCTTGTTGGTATAGTCTTCTATAGCAGTACCGATCGAATTTCCGCTGCAGTCCATCTTATTTTATGTCGTGCATATAATATATAGTATTGTCCTTTATGTGATCCTGTTAGCTCCTCGCCCATTTCAGTATCCTTCACCCGTACTGTATATATATACACACACACTGTAGAGAGGAGAGAAAGAGATGTTGCTTGTGCTTGTTATCAGGTTGTACATCAAATTAAAATAGCCTGTATAAGAGTTATCTTGCTGGTATCTTGGTATCTGTCTGCCTCGTGCGCACTTGACAGAAAGTCAAGTGCCTTTTCACTTTTCTAGAGAAGTAGGCTATAGAAAAAGGGATATAAATATATAATATATGGAGTTCACATCTATCTTTCTTTCTTTTGGAATGGCAATAGCAAATATTATTCTTCCCATTGGAAACTTATAGTCACACTTGAATTTTTTTTACATCCACGCCAAGAGTTGATGCATGTGTCTTACGTGGAAAGTTTTTGTTTTGTGTAGTAGAAGTAGTAGTGGTAGTAGTAAAAGTTTCATTTCGTTTTTTTCTGGCCTCTTCATCCTTTAAAACATAACGACGAGTAAAAACATAACATGGTGTGGATGTAGACATACGGCGAGAAAAGAGCCAGTGATAAAAAGGAGAACAATAAAAAGTACCTCGGTTTTACTAGGAAACTTTAATCTACTGGGGAAAAGATGTGTAGAAATAGACACGTTAGTAAATGATGGATGGGTGAGAATATTGCCAAGTTGGAAGCAATATGCAGAGAGAAGAAAGTATTTGCATAGAATTTCAACTGTCTACACCCAACACATAAATAACCGAAAGTATTGAGTAGTGTCTATGATGCTTTGTTCACGTTGTTGCTGTGTTGAGGTCGGCAGGAGATGTCTTTTTACCTTAAAATAAAAAATGTATTGATCTACTCAATCAAACATCCTTTCAATTCTCTTTTCTTATCTTTGATATATCTCTTTTTTATTTTTTACTAAAAGAGGAAAAGGTGTTTGGGTGCTAAAAAGGTACTCTTAGCAGGCACTCTGAGACTGACGTTAACCCTACAAAGACTTATATTTATGATAGGTGGAAAAAATTTAATAACCGATGAAAAAAATGCGGTGTGAATAGATGCGTACATATTTTAGTAATTTATTGATAAATTCTGGCTTAAAAATGTCGGATTGTTGAAATGTACATGTAGTTTCGTAAAATACAGGATTACGTATGAGACATGCGGGACATGACATATGATATTAAATATTTGCCACGTTCTATGTATAAGTTATGGTCCATAACTTTGGAAGTATTTTTTAATTAACATATTCCATTTTGAATGAAAACTTCAAGTTTTTTCTTCTTTTCAACTACCACCACTATACAACCTTCATTTATGGAATGGATGAATTAGTCTGGTGAAAGTCTTAACAAACTAATAACTTTTTATACCAGAGCATCTGACCATGTCAGTTTTTATAATTCTTAACCACATTATACTAACCCGAGTCCGACAACTTATTAATCCGGTAGCCATACTTCTACCTGAATCCGAGTGCCACCATTAAATTTACAGCTGCTTTCTATTTTGATTTAAGATATTTGGTCTTTAGCTGTCAATCTGATTGAGCCGATATCAGATTGAATGAGACAGAATATACTGCTGATGCTTACGAAAAAAAACATCTAGAAAGCATTACAAAACTACAAGAAGCCTTTTCAGCAATACTTTTGGTAAAATGGAGAAAAAACAGAGAGTTGATGCAAAAAGAAACGAATGCTTGAAGCGATACACTTTTCCTTTTTGTAAGTTTGTCTGCTACATTTGAAAGGAAGATAAGCAAAGCAGAGTATACAGTACGGGGAACGTGAAAGCTCAAAATTTCTTCTCATTCTGATACTTGTTATTTCAAAGGGACACATTTTCTTTTCAGCTGAAGACTAAAAAATATTATTAATGATGTAGATGCTGACCTCGAAAGCACTTTCCTATCCTTCTTAATCTTAAATGTATTGATCTTGTGATTTTCTGTTTTCTATTTATAGACAAGCACGACTCGACTGCATATAAAACACACAGGCTAGGCACAGCGCTGTTTGGAGTCTAAACTTAAGACTGTAGAGACTGTCTAGCTGCCTGTATGTGCAGAATGCACAAACTTTAAAATGATGTGTAACGTATTTGTTCAAAATGCTTGCTATACTACATACGTATTTTATGATGAGTAGACTACGAGATTTATTTCGTTCGTGATATACAATAATATAATGTAGGTATATAAAAGTCTTCAAGTGCTTCGTTGTTACTATTTAAAGCTCAAGGCATGCACCATAATATTGTTTTAAATTTGTAGGTAGGTATTTCCAAAATATGTTCATCAAAATCGGTAACGTGATGCTGGAAATACAAAGTAGGTATGCAGTATAGAAAATATTATTTCCACACGGGGTTCTGAAGTTGTGTGTGTGATTTTTCAAAAAATAGGATTATCCATGTTAGTTGAAACAGCAACAGCGGTGAATCTTCATTAGTGTCGGTGTTTGCTGTAGTCGTACGTAATTCGATTACGGAAGCTTTATAAGGTCCAAAATACTCTGTGTATTTAATTCTATTTTGTATTCAGTTTTTTCATGTCCAGTATCTATATCATATCATATAATAGTAGGGTAATTAGCTTAAATATTTTACCATGTACTCTACTCATTTGTACAAACTGCTAATTAATTTGACAATGTGTGATGCTTCCACTACACTCAATTTTATACCTAAAAATTGAAGCATTTTAGGCGGTAATGTACATGGTTGTGAACTTTTACCCATTTAGTGGGATTTTCTCTCCGCCACATATCCAATTTCAAATGCTTGTAAAGAAGGATAATCCTTTGGTATACCTAATAATAATAATAATAACAACAACAAGCGTGTGCATATTATTACTGTAATAATACTAGTGCTAATAAAGAATGTGCTTGTGCAGAACACATGTTTACTTAAACACTTTCGGTAAAATTTATACTTAATAAAAGCCTCATCCCCTTGTTAACTATCATTTAGGCAGGTCCAAGCAAATTGATACTTCAGCAAACACTTTCACACACACACTCACTCTCTCTCTCTCTCTCTCTCTGTCTATTTACGACAATTGTGTTGTAAATATCACCAGAGAAAGTCAACAAAAAGTCCAACATAATATTTTGAATCCTCAGCACAAGTTGGGTTTATCTAACACCGCTTGAAGGGACATGATGATAGACATACCTACCTACATACACCGCATACGTATATACCTACACACACTTGATTACCTGTATATAACTTTTACGTAAGCATTTAAAATTCATAACGAGTAATGTATAACACTGTCGGATTTGACAACGTACAAATTGCGACTACGTCCTACATAGTTATTACATACATATTACATGTATAATATTGTATGTATGTATATGTATTTCTATACAGCGTATCAAAATTCTATATATGTAATCAGCTAAATATGGCTCTTCTTTACTACCTGTGAATTTTGATGTGGTATTTATTTTTTATACTGCCACTCATGGAATTACCGGATAGAGAGACAGTCGCTCTCTAACTTATTGTGAAGCTTTTGTTTGACATGTTGGATAATACTATAGTGGGTTGACACAACACAAACAAAATTGGAAATGAGCCTTGTCATTTCATGTTTGGCAGGAAGGAAAAGAGAAATACGTGGTGGTAAAAGTGGCATTCAATGTGTATATAAGCAGCAGAGCCAGACAAACGTGTTTTATCTTTTTTGACAGCAACAGCAGCAGCACACTACAAGCGTCATGTGTGGTTGTGTTTTGTGTTTGCTTGTCTACTTACTCTCAGTTTAGCTTCTCTACTCGACGAAGCAGTAGTTTTTTTGCTGCTCAGCTGAAAATGAGCATTAAATACAACATGAAAATTAGTGATCCGAAACAGTAAATTTCACTCACTTAAATTAATAAAGTAGGTACCGACATACAATATACTGATATACTATTTACCTACTTTCAACTTCAAACAACCAAGCAATTTAGAAAAAAAATATCAAAGAGTCTTTCCATTAATGATATAATGGTATGAAATGAATTCCAAAAATATAAAAGAACTGGGTCAATGATATATATATATATGGAAAATTGTATGGGGTACTACTACGTACGTACTATGCAAACGTTCAAAGATGCGGTTTTGACTCGAAGGAAAAGTTAATTTTCAACTGTGAAAATGAAAAAATAGAATAAATTTGTGTCAATGCATTTTATTCTCCTGCTACGTGTGGTAATGCATGTAATATGAGCTAAGTGGTGCAGCGGGAATTTGAAAGGTGAAAAGCTATGTGTTGTGCATATACCTACATACATTTTTGTCGTAACCACCTGAAAAACAAAAAAAAACCAACATTCAGTAACGCGAGGTCTCGGCATTTTATTGCATTATAATACGAGTCTTGTGAATAGTACACAACCTGTATAAATCCACGTCTGTCTTCTGAACACCGTACGCATAATAAAATGACAGTATGACCTTTTGTGTTCTCCCGAGCAAATATAACAAAGATTCATTGGTGTTGCCTCAAGTTAAAACAAATTTGTTCACTGATGCTCGCTCGCTCGCGCTTTTTTTCCATTGCTTTTTTTAACTTCCTCCACTCCAGCACCACCACCGTCACTTGCCTTTTTATGTAAACTATTACAGTTGTAAATTTATGAATAGTGCCGACAATCTTATAGTATTCTCTTGTATTTTTTTCCTCTTCTTCTTCTTCTTCCTTTCTCTATGACTAGCAACTTGTCTCCATCTTCCTGCCGTCTTTTCTCTTTTGCCCGTGGAAAGGCAGAGAAAAGAGATGAAATGAAAAGTCATCAAATATATTAGTTTGCATGTACAACAACGTGGGTAATAATACACAAAAAGAATGAGCATTATATATAAAGTATATTTTCTATTATTGTCCCGTCTCCTTCTCCCAGATTCCCCCCTGCACTCCAGTCCTCCTTTCTCTTGTACTTTGCTTTTCATTTTATTCCCTGTACTTTTGCCCCTTTTTGTCGTGTAGTAATGTACACCATGTACATTATTCTTGTTAGTTCCTAAAAATAGCAGTGTAAGAAAGCTACATTACATAAAAAATGTTATCCAAAAAGACGTACAGAAGCAGCAGTAGCAATAGTATTAAGCGCACGGTGAAAAGGACAAAAGAGAACGCAACCAGCAGCACTTACATTTCTTGCTTTTTTTGCACAAATACGGGGAAAGAGTGAAAGAAAAAACTGCATAGCATCTATTACAGCAAACAGCTTCTCTCTCTCTCTCTCTTTCTTTTCCCTCTTCGTTTTTATTACCAAGAGTACTTGCTCTCAGAGGCACACACACACATTCTCTCTCAGTAGAGCATACATTGCTGCCGTTGAGGTATATGGACGGTGCTCACATAACCTTAGAGAACATTACTTATAGGTGCGTAGTTTCTTCCTTTTTCTGACTACTACTNGACGGTGCTCACATAACCTTAGAGAACATTACTTATAGGTGCGTAGTTTCTTCCTTTTTCTGACTACTACTACAACTGTTTCTAGTTACTTTTACCTCATTCAATGTTAAAATATTCAGCCTACTTTTCTTCATTTTCAATGCAACATTTTCACGGTGAAATCAGCAGCAGCAGTAGTAGTAGTAGATAGAAAGGAGGTAGAGAGCGGCGGCACCACAGTTATATATTGCATGGGATGCCGCTGCCGCCGTCGTCGCCGCTTCTACCACCTCGACGAGCACACTACTATACTATATTACCACTACCGTTTTTCTCTCTTCTCTATAGAGCATCCGAGGCATAAACATTTTTTTGGTACGATAAGATATGATATTACATTCTCAAAAATACTTTTTTAAAACTCAACCATTCTTTTTTTTCTTCCAACTTGAACTCATTTCTCCGCCAACTTCCTTTTACATTTTTTTCCCTTTTTTCTTTTCTTTACACTTTTACCGCTTTACTTTTCTTGTACCACATCCATTCCGATTTTTTTTTCTTCCAACTTGAACTCATTTCTCCGCCAACTTCCTTTTACATTTTTTTCCCTTTTTTCTTTTCTTTACACTTTTACCGCTTTACTTTTCTTGTACCACATCCATCCAGATTGTAGTAGTGCTTACCGCCTGCTTGTTCAATATTATGACTACCTTTTTTTCTAAAATCTCAAAAAAATACACTATAAATTGTAGTTTTTCATGGCCTAGAGGGATAAGGATCAAGTTTGCAGGCAGTCATACAAAAGGGAAATAAATGGAAGAAGGGGAAAAATATTACAGACAGAACAAGATAGAAAGGAGATGAAAAGAGAAAAAACGTACACGTCTTTATTTTTCTTCTTTTTTTACTTCTTTTCCTCGTATTGATAGCACTACTCGGAACCGCTTTTAGCGGCGACTGGTAGCACAATCCTGTGAAATTTTGATGGCTAGAAAGGTGAACGAAAATTACTTATACGTATAATGATCTACATCATGTTCCAATTTATTCTGTATGGGCTCATTCATATTATGGTGGTATTATTGATCCATGCACCACCATTCCGAATGATAAATATACATTTTTTACATTTTTTGCAACTGTTGTTTGAAGGTCCAGAAAAAGCATTTTTTGAATGATCATCATCGTCATCGTCATCATATGTTGACGTGCAGCAGTAGTACACACACTCACACACGTTGTTTTGCTACCATACTGTTATACATATTATGAGCATCATTATTGTTATTATTACCCTTCTTCTTTTCTCGTGCTGAATTTTTTAGCATTGTTGTTGTTGTTGTTGGTGGTGGTAGTGGTGTGTGGTAGTGGAAGGCATAATGGGCCATTTTCTTTTTGGTCTTTACTTTTACGTAATGTGTGCGTCTGCACCACCACCACCTTTTTTCCTAGTGTTTTTCTCTTTGGCTAAAAAAAGTAGTTTATGTATATAATGGGCTTCTTTTCATTCGTATGTTTGTATCCATAAACATTTAAACATATTATACTAGCAAGGTTCACAAAAGCTAACTGGTAGCATACTGCTGCTGATGATGTGAAAGCGAGAAGAACGTAAATGTACAAGAGCTTTGCTGTTGGTGGTGATGGTGAAAGTAAAGCTAGGCATGGCTGACTGGCATCATCATCACCGTCCTCCTTGCCGTCGTCATCATCACCCCGACCATCATCATCTCTTTATTCTTTCCTTTGCATTTGCAGGAAACTGGGATTTTACTTGGGAAGAGAAAGAGAGAGAGAGAGAAAGAGAGACTTTTTACTTATGTGCATGTAAATGGAAAGCTCTTTCCAACTAACTACTACATCATCATGTTATAAACATGTATATTCTCTAACAACTGCCGCTTCTTCTTTCTTCGTCTTTTTCTTCTTCGCTTCTTTTTTTAAACAATGTATCCTACTAGCACTACTGCCGCTGCTGCTGCTGAAACTACAGCCAAATGGTATTATAAAAGTGTATATTATAAATATATAATAATAGTCGTAGTAGTAGTAGTAACTAGTAGATTGTAGAGCGATGAAGGAGCTCTCTCCACGATCTGGCATGATGGTAGACACGACAAAAAAAACGTACAATCAAACATTGTACTTTTCTTCTGCTTTTGGCCTACTACTACGCTATAAATATGTGCCCATTGCGAGTAGTTTTCTCTCTCTCGCCTAGTATAGTAGTGAGTAGTGGTGGTATATAGTTGTAGTAATAGTACCTACTTGAAATAAAATGATATGCCTAGGAAAAAGTGTAATACAAAAATATAGGGATGCCTGCCTGCCTGCCTGCCTGCAGCAGCAGCAGGCAGCACACACACACACACACTCCACTCACATGTACACATACTCATCGAACAGGGATCTGTCCGTGTGCCGTCTTGGCCATACACTGCTAGTTTTAGAATGAGCAGCAGCAGCTCTAGTAGTGTTTAGTGGTGGTAGTGCCAACTAGCTCTGAAGTGAACTGAACGGGTGAGAGATGTGTACAAGCTCTCAAGAGCAGCTAACAGTCAGAGAAGAGTCAGTTCTGTTTTTGCAGTTGGCATTGGCAGGGGCCTTGTGTTTCTTCGTTGAACGACTGAAAGACCATAGTGCTTGCTCCTCTATAGTCTGTGAGAGTACTGAGTGGGAATCACTACTACAAACAAACAGTATTCGCTTATACCCGGGCAGCTCCTTCTGCTCGTAGACATTGCCTTTACCCGCTTCTACTTACTACTTTTCATCATCGTCGTCATCTCTCTCCTTACTCTCACGCTGGTATTGCTCTCTGCTAGAACTGTTTTTGTGTGCTGTGGAGAGCAAGTTAACATTGTAGTGTATGTACACTTGTGCTTTTCCCCTAGCATACATATATAACTGTGTGTAAGTTTGAACTTTTACAATCATCCCCATCACCATCATCAAGCACCGTGTCGTTCTCACGGTGCATGTTCGTACGTACATTCGTACCCACATCTGTTCTCATCATCAGCAGCAAGTACTTGTGTGTGTTGTGTGTGCAAGTGGCAGTATAACGAGTAGTACTGCTGCTAAATGTAAAATGCAATGTATTTTGCAATAAACAGAGAGTGGTGCAAGTGTACAACTTGGAACGTAGTGTAACATTTTTTTTAACATAGAGAAAACATTGGACCAACTTTCTCGTTGTGTTAAGTTGCCTGTTGGATTCTTTACATGAAGCAGAAGGGCATATATAAAAGTGTACGTAGCTTGGTGAATAATGATAACATTGATAACATACAGTGATTGTGGTGGTGGTGACGGTGGTTCTTATGTGTGCGCTTGAAAAATTACACTTTCTCTCATGGATTTTCGGTCTACATACTTTATATAGCGTTTTTTGTATACAGATTTTTTTCTTCCCGGCAAGTGAGAATCTTGCTAGGAAAACTTTTGCCGTTTCTCGCTCCTTTCTGATACATTTGAAGCCACAATAAAACGTGTGGTGGAGTTGGAGAGGTGGTACTTTGAATGTGTTTTGGGAGAAAATGCATTGAATGCATACAAAGACATTCGGACGTGTGTTTGCCTACTAACAGTGGAATAGGTAGGATAGAGGAATATTTTCAGCATTGGCGATAGGAGATGTAGTAGTGATGCGCGTGATAGCGACCCGTACCAGTTATTATTATTGTTGTACTACTACTACTACTTCAACTACATGTATAATATATAGCATGATATTTATTTGTACACTTTCTCCCTTTCTCTTTTCCCTTGAAAAGAATTGTATAACAGTTTAAATGTGTAATTTGCTTACAGGAACGAATACAATAATAATAATAATATGCATAGATATAGGTAGCAGTGTAAAAGCCCTATTTAGTATGCATACTTCTTCATTTCATTTCTCAATGTGATGAGATCCTTATCGACGTAACGTGAAAGTCAAAACTGCTGATGCATGCTGTTTTTTCCTATGCATTTTTATTTATTTTCATTTTTGTGATTTCTGATAACACTCTTGTGGAAAGAATACAACGGAAAACTTGCACCGTTAGCTAGGTGCTTATAGTGCGTATGCTCATATTATTTTCAAATTTATTACCAACATTTTTTTTATTTACAACATCAGCAATTGCTTGTGACTTTTGTACTTTTCTCCAGCAGGCATGGCGCAAAAAAAACTGTAAAAAATATTATTAATATTTAAGGTTTATCTCTATTTTTTGTATGTTATTTTGCATCGTAACTTGTTTGATATTTAGTTTTGTAAAAATAGATATACAATTTTTTACGCGTGTATATCCAGTTATGCAGCAAATATTCTACTGCAAACCTTTTAAAAATTAAAAAGCATTTTTTTTCAATGACTTAAAAAAAGTGGAGGGTTTCCTTTTGTAGTATTGTTGTTGTGAGTGAAGTAGGTTTTTTGCAACGGTACTAGTACCAACTTGACTTGAAGAGTATTATTGTTATGCTCTTTGCATAATATACATTACTATTACAATTCTGTATGCATAATAACAAGAATCCATTATTTTACGGCTTTCAACATTTCTTTAACCTTTTTCTCTCCTTATGTCAGTCTTTTTTTAAAACTCTCTAGACAAATGTGTATAGTAGCTTGGCAAAAAGAGATAAAAAATTGGCACACAAAAAAATAATGCTGAAAACTTTATTCCTACATGGTACATTCTTAATGTTTGTGCGGAATTTAAACGGGAAAATAAAGCCAAATTGCTAAGAAATGCATGAGTTAATTTACCTTTCTCTTGAAAAAAATGTAATATTTTTTTTCTCTTTCTCTCTCTCTAAAATTATTCTTGTCCGTGCTGTGCGAGCAACAATAATGTGAACGTGTTTGTATAAATGTATGTATGTATACATGCTGTTTGTAAACTTTTCCATGCTACTTTGAGACACAGAAAGAGAGAGAGAGAGAGCAGGCAAAACTGGATCAATTTTTAAGGATGATGGTTGGGTGAAGTTTTGTATTACGTTGTGACATGTTGTAGTTAGTAAGTAAAGTGTATATATCCAAGTTTAGCTTTACACTTTTCTTCTCTATTTTTTGCTTGTACCTATCTACCCACAAACATAAAACTTACTGCCTTCCTTTATTCATGCCTCGTGTTTGATGGCAGGCCAACTAGAGTGTCTTTGACAAGAGAATATTTAGGAAGCTTTCAACAAAAGTGAAGTAGCTGTAGGTAGTTGGATTGCACTTGTCTGAAATTGTTTTCCTAGCCAGAAGAAGGATTTTATTTTGAAATTCTCTTTTACGCAGATAAATAACTTTGGCATGCAAATAAGTATCACAACAATTTGATTTGCACATCTATATGCTTGTTGGAGTAGTGCAAATAATGCTAGCAATGACCCAAAAAAATACATTTTGTAGTAGTTTTGTTTTTTGTTGAATAATCTGAGAGTCTGTTTGAATTGTTTTGTTTGAGTCGTGTAACATACATACTATATGCATAGCTTTGAATTCGACCGACAGCATGTTAATGTAGTTTTTACCATGAAAATTTACGTCTGATGAAAACTGCAAATAGCTAATTTAATTTCTTTCACTTTTACCAAAAAATAATACATTGGTAAACATTGAAACTTAATATTATTATGTTATAGACAAACTATATACATACCTACCTATATGTACCTAACATTTTATACCCAATTATTTGCTCAATACACCTTGTATGCTGCTATATGTGTGCCCCATAAATTGATGGCATGAAATCGTACGGGTTGCTATCATCATCGTCATCATCATTACAATATCCTGTTTCATCGCCTTTTGTTTGCTCATTATTGTTAGCAATTTCTCTAGGAATTATGTGCCAACCGACCTTCTGCGCCATAAGCATTGTATATACGACACTTTTGGAAGACTTGATTGACTATTTGTTCAGCTGTGTTGTGTTCTGTACTTTTGATTATTAAAATAACTTTTATACTCTCTGTCTGTCTGTACTTTTTTATGAACGGAATATTGGTGAAATACATAAACTGACTTTTGTGTTGACTTTGAAATTGACACCTTTTTATATAAGCATGTGATAATGATGCGCGTGTATTTACATATATTTAATAAAACTCTCTAGTTTACCCCAAAGAAATATTATGACTGTATAAAATGTACTACTTAAGGTGATAGGTTTTAGATGTGCCGCGTTGTAAATGTTAATGTATGTAAGTACTATACACTCTGAGAAAAACGCACCGTTTTGCCATCATTGTCATCTTTCACATCTCTCTGATACATAAATCAACTAAAAA
>JAHZMT010001738.1:0-19230 GCA_027743785.1 Sinhomidia bicolor | reverse complement strand
TAAAGCCAAGAGTCTGGAATGTATCAACAAGTATGTACTTTCGGTTTAAATGAGGAGACAAATGACCTGTTTGAATGACTAGCCTTGGGTATTTAGAATCTATGCATGCACATAATGTCTCATCGAGCCCAGTATGAAGTGAAACTGCGCTCTCAAGTGATTTGAAACGAGTCTTAAAGATGAAAAGGAGAGTGTATTGAGCGATAATTTCGGAGATGAGAAGATGTACACAAAAGGAATTCCGCTATTAATGTTAATTTACTTTATTCCATGAACTGATACTGTTTGTTTGTTTGTTATATATACTGTTTGAATCCAGGTCAAAATGGGTTGCTTCTGGACAGTAGCACAAGCATTTTAACCATTTTTTGTGAAAGTGTGAAGTAAGAACTACAAACGACTGTGTTTACAATATAATAAAAATAATAAAATTTTCACTTCAGTTTGGTTTATGCACTACATATTTTTTCTTCCATAACGTTGTATTGTAATGCACGGAGGTGCAAGTTGTCTTTTCGTGTAATTCGGGCTATTCGTACTCGTTTAAATAGCTTTGGTTTCGTAACAATAGATCGTTAAATGACTCCATTTTTAATTACCAGCACAAGTCCTGTAACTTTAGTTTGTAACTGTAACTGTTTCACTGACGTACCAAAATTTTTACAGACAGAAACGATAATTTCCCTCTCACGGACAATCCATTTTTTTTTGCTGTTGAGTCACCTGTTTGGGCACGTGTAAAATTTATATACAGTTGTACTTTACCTACAAAAACAGTGCAGAATTGTAAATTTGTGGCCGAACACGCACAACAGATTATTAAAAACAGAATTACTCAAGGAAACAATAAATCATAAAATTCTCACCGTTAAAATTAAACTTTACCCGGTTAAAGTCTGGTTAGATAAGTAAACTCGAGATCAATAACTACCTTACTTGTTTTTTTACATTAACGCAATGTATTTACAGATGAAGTTATTAAGCAGGGGTGGCAGTGGTAAAAACGCGGTCTGGTTAATTAGATTTTAACCATTTTTATCCGGGGGCGCTTGCTACTCCAAATTGGGGGTTTTAATGGTTTCGTGGTCCATAGATGAAAGCTTATACCCAGCTTTCGTCTTTGTTCGTGGTCAAAAACAACTTCGTTTTTTACCCATATACCCATTTAAAACCGTTAAAACCGCTTTTATTTTGACCATTAAAAACCATCAAAAACCTGGCCATGGCTTTTTTCCTCCAAAACCGCGGTTTTCCATCCCTGCTATTAAGGTTTCTACCAACACCAAAGTCAGTTGTATCAAGTATTTTGTGAAAATTTTTGGTTCCTAACATATTCAGTACTATTTTCATTTTATTACAGATTTCACTTTCTGCCCGTGTATAGTAAAGCTTGGAATTATTTTCTTTGTTGTTGTAAAGGTCAATAAAATCTCAAAATATCCCATCAGATTAGGTGTAAAATTGGCAACTATTGAAGTAAAACAATTAGTAAAAGTTTAAAACATATACATATATGTATTTAAATTTAATAGGATATTACACAACTCTCAATTATATGTCCGCATTTCCTGACTCAACGCAAAAATTCTGTACAAGGTGCACCCAAATTTTAGAAAAATCTTATCAACACTTCCCACGAGTTTACTTGTAAAGAATATTGTTGACGTAAATACTTTATTGTCGATTCAATGGTTAAAAAAGGAAATTTTGCATTAAACATTAAATGAAACCCGTTCATAATAATTTTAAAATGAGTTATTGCTGGTAATAAATGTTAAATCGCACGGCAATACGTGAGAAACAAGTGGAAAAATTTAATCATATTACAAAAAAACCTGACCAAAATTAGGTATTGCTGTTTAACAGATGGAGATTGGCAATAATATAATACATCTTACAAGGAGGAATGGTAATATTTTAAAGCCACGGTAGATGTTAGGAAAACTATGCTGAAATTTAAAAGCAAAAAAACTATTTACGAAATGTTGAGAATTCAAGTGGAACACGACTGTTCAATACTGATAATTACAATGATCACATTATTCAAATTTTATTCATTTATAGTTACCTAATTGAATAATATACCTCAGTAGTCCTAAAATAAAACAGAAGGATATTTACTCCAAGTATAAGTATGTCAGGTATCAATGCAAAGTGTCAAGGAGTATTTTTCATGGCCGTTTTTTAATTTGCTAATTATAGTTATGACGTATTAGGTATTTAGGAATAATCACAAAAGATTGGAGATGGAGGAATCGAATACTTAAGTATTTTTACGTTTCGATCTTTAGTTGGATCCTCTACAGGAAACGAAGAAAATATGTATCTTACGCTCTTTAAGATAAAGTGTTTTTTGAAAGGAATTTGTAATTAAAATACAAAAAGTTAGAAGATGCATTTAGTAATTTAATTTGTAATTGAAAAACCCTTTTCTGTAAAAGTATTTTTTTAAAATAAGTAATTCAATTACAAAATCAAAGTAATTGAACATGTTTGCTTGTGTGGATGTTTCAATTTTAATTAAGAGTTACATTGATATTGGAAATAAAAATCTATTTTCTTTTCGTGTTTTTATTCGTGTATATGCGAAAACCAAGAATCAGGTTTTTGTTATTGTTACATTATCCCCCTCTGAAAAAATTGTTTCATACTTGGATACTAATTAGTAACAGTATTTTTTTATAAACTCTATGCATATATATAAAACTCAGTTTTTTGATTCGCTTTGCTCGCTAAGTCACGAATTTTGTTACAAATGGTGATTCTATTTTATGTCAGCTATATTTTTATTTTCCAGTGGTGCAACTCGGTAGAACTTTCACTTCTTGTGTATTTACGAATAAACCAACGAGTAATTTTTTAAACTCGGTTTCGATGATGTCAAGATTGATTGAATGACTTAAACTGAGTAGCTCGGCTCATTCAATTACGGTATGAATTTTCCATTAAAGTTTCTAAATAGATTGTTATTTTTTAAAATCTTTTCTAAAAAGAAATTCCAAGTAGGTTACAATGGAGTTTTTGCCAGGTAAATACACAGCATGTAAAAGCCGACCAAAATTTCGCAATAAGTGGTGTTTTGAATAATTTGTAATATTACATACGTTTACAGCGGCCATTCACAACACATTTCAACAATAGCTTGAGAAAAGTAATTGGCCGGGTTTTTTCTATGTTTATTACATTGTACGTTTAGCCATTTGTTTGAAAATATAATGACAAACAAATTAACTTTCGTGCATACAGCTTTAACTTAAAGTTAGTAATAGTAATAAGTTTGAAAAATCTGAACATTGGAGGAAAATTATCAAAATGATGAGCATTCACAATCATTTTTTTATGCACAGCTCATTTCTTTCTACTGCACACACGATCTATGTATGTTATACACCTCCAAGAACCACGAATCTTACACAACTATTCTTTAAAAGTTTGACCACTCATTTTAATAAAGAATGGCGTCTGACAGCTTTTTCAGATGACAATTTGAATAACAAATATTGATAAAGATGACCCAACAAAATGAAGAAGTTTACGGGGTTTAAGTGGAATATGTAGTTATTTTATTGCCAAGCTTTCGAAGAACTCTATCTTCTTCTGACAAATATTGAAGACAAACATATATAATTTAAATTTTACAACTAAACTATTTCACTATTCCAGAAGTAAAGAATCAAAACATTAACGTTCTTTCAAAACAAGTTCAAATTCTTTTGAAACTCTGAAAAGACCTGATGAAACCGTGTCCGTTGTTAATTCTTGATTTGCCTTAAACTCAAATTTTTGTACCAAGCTGGTCAAATACAGAAAAAAGTTGTTTCTTGCAAGAACCTCTCCTGGACAAGCTCGTTTACCCAATCCAAAAGCAATTACTGACCCGGCAGCATTCACATTTTTTTTCAGTTTTCCACTCCCATCATCAATCAAAAATCGTTCCGGTTTGAATTCCTTTGGCTCAGTCCAAATATTTTTGTCCATGTGAACTCCATACAAGTTACCAAACACCAGCGTATCTTTTGGAATAAAGTAGCCTTTAAAATTTACATCCGTCATGGTGCTATGCGCTACACCCAGAGGAGCCAATGAAGACAGTCGGAGAACTTCTTCCATAACTGCCCATGTATATGGACATCTAAAAATAATTAAAAATTATTTTGACAATAAAGGAATTACTGAACCGGTATGAGGTAAAATTTACATACAATTCACGATCTTCGAAAGATGGCAATCGAGATGTTCCACAAACTGATTGAATTTCCTGGTAAAGTTTCTCCTGAACATGGGGGTTTTTGATCAGAAAAAGTAGGGCCCAAACGAGGGTGGAACTGGTGGTATCAGAGCCAGCAGCAAACAAATTCATTGTACCAAGCAGCAAATTTTTTTCTAAATATAATAGCACCATGCAGACGGTCACATGTCACATGTTTTAAAATTTTGTAATTTTTATCGCAAAATTAAAAAAAAAATACCTCCCGTCTCCTTGTAAAATGAACTGTTCTCATCAGTTGTCTCGCTAATTTCTTTTAAATAAATATCCATGTAGTCCCTTGAGCTATCCTGTTGAAATGTTTCCTTGTGTTCCTTAATGTATTCTCCAATTAAAGATTTAGCTTTGTTAATAGCAGCCGTAAACGCAGTCAGTCCTGTTCTCTCTGGAAATAAATCGATAAGCCATGGAATGAACAGAGCAGGTCCCGTGAGAGCAGTGGCAGTAAGTCCATTACTGATTTTATCCATGACATCCTGAAATTTTGGGTCACCATAAGAAAAGCGCTCTCCAGCAATAATATTCCAAAGACTTTTGAACACCGCCGTTCCAAACTTTCTGTGTGGTACAAAAGGACGTCCGTGTTGTTCCTTAAAGTGCTCAATTAGCTCAGTGATATCCTCCTGAATCAGGGATTCCATGGATTTTTTTCCAAATCCAAAGTCTCTTAAGTTTTTCAACGCAAATCTACGCTGTTCTGACCAAGTTTTGCCTTCAGAAAAGGACAGACCGAGCTTTTCTCCGTTTGTGGCTGCATGAAATGGTTTGAGCAGGTGACGCCCCGAAAACTCCCACATGCTGTACGCCTCTTTGATGGTATCATACCCGCTCAGGACAACAACCCTGTATTGTCCAAATTGCACTGCGACTACGTCGCCATAAGCATCCTTCCAGTTTTCGATTACGTTAATTAGTCCCTTGGACAGTTGATGTAGATTCCCAATCAGAGGAAGTCCTCTCGGTCCTGATAAAAATTACATAGATAAATACTGAATCCAATTTTCTCCCAAATAAATAACAATATCAAATTAAAAACCTGGTGGACTATTTTTCCATTTTTTTGTGAAAATCCCAACCAACTGCCACACTATTATAGCAAGTAGTGCAGATATTAAGAAACCACTGATGCTAAGCATTTTTAAAGCAGTTTAAGAAGAATATAAACAGATTATATTTTTAAAATAATAATTTTAAACAAGTTAGCCAAGGTTGTGGTCAAGTCACGCTCAACAACAAGATAAAACGAGAGTGAATAGATTGCATAATATTAAAACATGTTGCACATAATGTGCCGTGGTGACCAAATACCATCATCTCATCACTTGTATCGCAAACAAAATTTTACTAGAGATAAGTGTTTACTGAAATACTGCATGACCTTGCACTATCGACTGAAACTCTCAAACAACTGATGTAATTGCAGTGATTACAGTATTCGCATTTTACTCCATTTTAAACATAAACTTAGATAATTACAAACTGTTTATATGAAAAGGAATTATGTAATATTATGACAACAGAAAGGTTTCAGGTTATTTCCTTTATTTGTATACTAACCTGCATTGCGCTTTTTATACACCAGCAAAACACCATAAACTGCTTTTTTTAACTTTACTTTATAAAAAAATTATATAATTATTTGCTGCAATGTTCAAAACAATTTTATTCAACCTTTTGCATCACTTATATGCAAATACATTCTATATTTTCATGCTATTTATGAAACCACAAACAACTCTTCTTTCTGGTAATAAATACATGACAGAAAGCCGCAAAAGTAGTCGGGCAGTAGTAGTATAGATAGAGGTAATAATAATTTATGTAATTAGGTTTGTTACACTTTGACTCTTGTNATGCAAATACATTCTATATTTTCATGCTATTTATGAAACCACAAACAACTCTTCTTTCTGGTAATAAATACATGACAGAAAGCCGCAAAAGTAGTCGGGCAGTAGTAGTATAGATAGAGGTAATAATAATTTATGTAATTAGGTTTGTTACACTTTGACTCTTGTTTTCCCCGTTTCTAACACGCAACAAAACTAGTACGAATCGACGCAAAGTACGTACCTATGCATGCCATTACACTAAATGTATTTGTGTAAAGAAGGATTCATACGAAAGTCAATTGACTTTTACTATCTTATCATTATCATCGTTATCGTCATTATCATTGCTACTACATAAATTAACTCTTTGTATGGTTATGCAATAATAAAACCAAGTAAGTATGCCACGTCTTACGCCAACGGTCATGTACCACGTTGATCGCACCAGTTCTCTTCCGATCTCTGAAATTAAGCAACGTCGTACCTGGTTAGTACTTAGATGGGTGACCGCCTGAAAACCCCGAGTGCTATTGGTATGCTTGTTTTTGGGGAAAAAATTATATAATACTTTTGACTGTAAAAGACAACCTTTAAAGCAGCCTACTTAACAATGTAAATGTAAATTGTTAATGTAAAATGAGAATTTCAGTTGGAAGAAATCGGCAGTGGAGTTAGCATGCATCAATGAAAAACATTTTCTTTTCAACGAGCAAAATTTTCTAAAACAAAACCAAAAGTTACATACATCTTTTCTCGTTTTATTAGTATATATATATTATTACGGAACTTCTACTAGACTAAAGAGATTATAAGAGTAGTAAAAACGCACAATAGTAAAAATAACTTTTAGGAATTCAATCAGGCTGAGTTTTCGTCGAGTTCAAAAGTCCATACGAGATCATTTCATCTTGTGAGAGGTCACAGCATTTGACCCGAATGTTATTTAGCGACGTATCGTCAGTAACTGTATTAAATTACAGAATGCAATACCTTTACTTAGATAAATGAACTTAATATTCGGTAAACGTAATTATCATGCAAAGCATTACGAGAACAGCCTTACAAATTCCTTGTGAAGCTTCCACTTGTGTTTGCAAACCACAAATGTACTGACTAACTTGACAAATTCTTGGAGTTGTCCATTCTCCCCACCTAGAAACAGAATTAATTGATTTCGCATTATCTTTACACCTGTTGCGCTTTGTAATTTATTTAAAAAATTAATATTTACTTAACTAACCTTTCTCCATCTCCTTCAATAAATTGTGTCCCTTCGGAACATAAAATTCGAAGATTGTTGCTTGCTGTCTCATCTATAAAGGCAGTTTGAGCTTCTTCTGATCGTAGAGTAAAGCCTCGTGCGAATCCAAGACCATCGCACCAATAAATCTGTCCCCAATATCCCCAGTTACCTTCTGTACTTGTTATTGTGTCAACAAGCTCTCCCGGTCCACTCGATGATGGGTAGCCACAATAAAATTTTATTGCGTTTAAGCAAGTGTCATCAACCACGATATCCCAACCGTTCCACACTTCCGTTTTCAGTTGATAGCCAATTACCTTTGTTCCTTCTGGACAATGCTGAAATTCGCCCCAATCCTGTATAAGGATAGATTGATATAGATAAATATTTAGAAGAATTCATTTTTTGGCTAACGAGGCAGATTTTATTTTTAAGACTCAAGCTTTTGGTAACTTTCCGTTATCTTTTTCAAGAGTAAAAACACAATAATAAAAAATTGAAAGGTTTTCTGACTATCATTTTAACAAAGGTAAAAAACGAAAGGATCCTTTTGCTATAAATATTTTTGAAGAGTTAAAACTATCAAATGTCAAGATTACTAAAACTTACGCCCCAATTTGTAACCATGGGAGAAGTCAATATATCTTCAGCGGAAATTATGTGCCGTTTAAGCAGCACAAGATAAAATAACGTTAATAATATGGTTCTTCGATTCATTGTTGTGTTGCGGTAAAATGTTTTTTTTTTCTGGTAAAATAAAATCTGAGCTGTTCCCTTCGAATGGATATCCGAAAATAAAATAGTTTTGGTTATGCATGTTCCGATGTAATAAAAAGTTTATTTAACTACACTGATAATCAAAAGTTTAAATATTAGCTAATAAGGTTACTGGCTTAATAAATTTACTCGCTTGCATAAACATCCGATAAAGCATTGACATTGAGTAAAATAGATTTATTCAACTTATCAAAACAATTTAAATTTAAAATCCAACCTGGAGCAATACAAAAGTAGCAGCAGGGGATTCCTGTGTTGTGACGTAAATGTAATGAAAAAACGGAATCTGGATTTAGATATTTTGGCGGTAAGATTGACAGGTGTGCATTTTTCAAGTAGTAATTGTGGGTGTAAATCCCAATGGATTAAAATCACCAAGTAGAAAACAAAGAGCCATACATTCCATAATGTCATGTGCTATCATCTCCGTCATTCATTCTCACTATTTGTATGTTTATCAAAAATGTAAAAATATAGTGGAACGATCGGATGAGCTATGCATACGCAGTATCTAAATATACATAGCATATTGGCAAATTTGACAATAATCTTCATCATAATCATCATCATCACAACAACAGCATCCAACCACTCAACAAATTATTTTTTGTTTTTGTTTATCCAATGTCTTCATAAAATTACACCCTTTAAAAAAATTAGAAGTTTATTAACGCATCATGCTAAGTTTCATAATTATTAATGATTCATTTAGCCGTTACATCCCAAAATAAATGTGGAAATATGTGAGCGTGAAAACCATTCGTTAACCTTACCTTAATCATTTTACTTTGCCCACTTTAAAATCAATGTATCACTGCCCAACTAGTTTCCCTTAAAATTAATGAGTCTCTGAACTTTGGGTCAATTGAAAATACCAAAAATCGAAATTGGTCATATCTTTTTACAACAGAATAATACGTAGTCTCATATTGATAGCATAATGCATGAACTTCTAATTGAAATTCTTTTCATTATTGAGGTAGCTTTATGCAAATTTGAATTAAAACCATTCGTCTTCTAAAGACATTATTCAATATTCATTGTTAATAATGGTGTCGGTTCATTATTAATTGCCATTAGAGTCATTGGATATCCAAATATAATGATCAAACAGTACCGAATATGCCAAACTGCAACCGAAAGTATAAGAAAATTATCTCATGATGACATGCAGTATGCAGTAATGCTACATAGTACTAACAACAAAGAGTTTTGTCCGAACTGAGCTTGCTTTTGCCTTCCTGCACTCACATTTGCTCATTTAAAAACACACACACACACGCACGCACCATTTATATTCCACTAATGATCAAAACCCTGCTATTTTTAGAACTTGAGAAATGAATTATTAAAAACAAAATATCTCCACGTTTCACAAAGATTCACGTGTAATTTAAAATTAGTAAAATGTGAATGTATATTTATGAAACTTTTGGTTATAATGGTCAATGTCAATCCCTGAGTTGTATTACATTATCATTACATTATATATTGAAAGTAAAACTTTTACAATTAGTGCAGAACATGAAAGTGTACGTACTGAGAAATCATATAGTGCTTAACAACAGGCAATGTGCGCAAGACACACCACACCTGTTAATGTCATTTTCAATTTTTCCAAAAAAAAATCTCACCTTCACCTTTACGAAAGGACGTGGTACAGGTTCATCCGCACAGGTAAGTATTAAGGAAAACCACTAATGAAATTACTGACCCACTGGATACATTTAATGACTTTCAAATTGTATCCATATTCATAACTGGTCATATAGTATAACTTGTCGAGACAATAATTTTTTTCACACAAGTAACAACACACAACATTGTCGTCATATATACATTTGCTGTCTAAACTTAATGACATGAGTATAATTATTAAATTACTTACAAGGAAGACGACACTAGATAAAATAATAATATTAATAATAATAATAATGGTAGTACTGGAAAACACAGTAAGAAACACAATTAGGTAGTTGTGTGTCTTTTGCAATTTCAAATGAAAAATAATTAGCTTTTATTGTGTGTTCCAAACTGTACCGCAACAATGCTGCTGCGACTGACACTGGCTATTTATTCCCCTCTGGTAGGTTACTACGCAGAGAAGCAAAATTCACAAATTTTCAATAATAGTTATTCATGTGTGCTAAAAATGTGAATTGTATATTTATTTTATTCTAAATTAAAACAACAAATTATTATTATTATTATTGTTATTAAGAGACAAAATCACTTTTGTTGATTTTACATTGTCTGTCTATCCGTTTTCGTCTAGCCGTTTAAATTTTATTTTCATCGCAGTTAAATTCCAGACTTGTTGAATTTTCAAATTTTGATCGCGACCATTTAGGATTTCGTTTAAGCATGCAACAACTTGTATAATACCTTTTGTACACTATCGGATATGTTAAATAAATGCTTTTTTTGTTTGCGTCAATGCGTCGTCACTTTTTACAGATTTGCTCGTTATATTCATTAAGCTAAAAAAACAAAGACAATCTTAGACTTACGATATATTTATTATATAGTAGGAACCAATCGTAGGTATTTACGTTCTCTTTCTTGATGAGTTTTTCACGTGATCAGAAGAACTTACATATATATAAATAATATTATATGATATAATCAGTTAATAAATGTAACTGCGTAATATAGTGTTCCAAACGTAAAATGTACCTATGAATCATCGCACAGTTAGAATACCTAGCAAAATACAACAAAGAGTAGATAATTCCTTTTTTTCGTAAAACGAAAATGGGCAAACTCATAATTAATAATCAGGGGAAAATCAGTTGAATGCGGCTTTTTAACTAGTATGCAAACAACTTTGAACTGGACTAGAGAGACACTGGAGCCTGGCAAGAGTTGTTGCAAGTGTGTGATCTCTTGTGTGAAAGATAAAGTGTGTTAAAGATTTTCGGATCAGTTGGCGTCATTATGTCAGCCAGATTGCTGCTATTCGTTTTGTGATGTTAAGTAAATTATAAGTTATAAAACACTGCAATTTTGGAACATTGGCAACTACATACATACATACATATACGTCCAGTTAGTTTTGTAAGAACCATTTTTAACCGGACGAAATAAAGTATTTTAAATCCAATAAGCAATAAAATGGAGGGCAGTGGAAGGCGCATGTCCAAGAGACTTTCCATTGTGATTGATGTAAGTTTGTTTTTGTGAATTTTTAAAATTTACAAGATTTTAAAAAAATATGATAGCTTGAGTGAACTATAGTTACAACTCTTCGTAATTAAAAAAAACTATTACAGGACAATGATAGAATCTGGGCTCCTAGTCGCAGACGCTCTTCTACATCATCCAGAAAATCAATTACTTTTGCAGGTCCAGCCAATGGCAAGTCAGAAGGAGGTCTTGAAAATGCAGCATTTGTTGCTGATGAGGTAATTTTTTAAAAATAATTTATTGAAGAAACATAATAAATTTTTAACAAAATGATAAATTCTAACCATAAAATAAAATTTTAATCAGAAAACAAATTCTAACAAAATAATAACTTTTTTAACACTTCTCTATAAACCATTTGTCATTATTAAATCATCGGTAAGTATATTAACAAGTTATTAGAACGTTTTAGTTTTACTAACTTTTATATTTACAACTAATTATTTATAAAATAATTTCCAAGTTTCAATAAAATATTTTAAAAAAGTAATGGAGCATACACTAAATTTTATTTTATTGAACAAATGAAAGGCACCTGTGGAGGTGCATATGGGCCATAGCGAAAGGATCCGAAGGAAATCCGTAAGCTATTTGAAAAAGGAATTGGAAATTGATTATCATGAAGTGGAAATTGGAACTTTGTACAACCGGTACGGAAGTCATCCGACTTCGGTAAGATTTTTTTGAATTAAAGAAAATTACCCGTGATTATTATTAATTTTTTACAGAATATTAGCATTACAGTAACTGATTACTCTGGTTTTATTTATTTCTTTCTTTTTTAAAGGGGCTAAGTGAGGATCAAGTAATGAGAAATCGTGAAAAATATGGAACCAACCAACTGACCCCACCGAAGAAAGAGCCTTTATGGCTGAAATTTTTAAAAACACTTGTTGGTGGATTTCAATTGCTTCTCTGGGTTGGTGGCATTCTCAGCTTTGCTGCTTACATTGTTCAAACTATTTCCCAGGGCTCAGCACCTCCTGACAATGTACATACAACTATAATGAATGCTTCAATATGCTTCCTGAATAATAATAATGATTATAATAATAAAGAAAAACAAATGATAACAATCATTTTTTTCAATTTTCTTCTTAGCTTTACTTGGGCATTGTCCTCACTGTGCTTGTAGTTGTACTTGGATGCTTCACTTTCTACCAAGAATATTCCTCTGGAAAAATCATGGAGTCATTCTCCAAGATGGTGCCTAGCTATGCAAATGTTATTCGAGACAAGAAGCTTCAAAACATTAATGCAAGTCAGCTCGTGGTAGGAGACATTATTGAGGTCAAGTTTGGAGATAGTGTTCCTGCCGACATTCGAATTATTGAATGTTCCGGGTTCAAGGTGATAATGAAACGGATACTCGAAATTAAATTTGTAACTTTTTTCAAGAAACGCGGCAAATTTTAACCCAGCATTTTTGCCACAGGTTGACAACTCATCCCTCACTGGGGAATCCGAGCCGCAAAGTCGCTCACCAAACTGTACCGATGAAAATCCAATGGAAAGCAAAAACATTGCGTTCTTTAGTACCAATGCGTTGGAAGGTAAAATAGACTAACAGCAGTATATTAAACTGAGCACGGTGAAAAATCTAACTATATGTAAAACAGAAGTTTGTGTATGTGTGTGTGTATGTGTCACGTGCTCATGGTTGAGTATGGTTTGAGGTGGTTGCGTATAGTTTCTAGCTGCCCGGCATTATTTGAGGGGCAAACCAAACTAGTTTATATATAAAATGGCTAATTTTTTACAGGTACGGCTAAGGGTATTGTTGTTGCCGTGGGCGATGGTACATTTATTGGCAGAATTGCTGGTCTGGCCTCTGGCCTGGACACTTTGGAAACCCCAATGTCTAAGGAAGTCACTCATTTTGTCAAGTTTATCTCCGGGGTTGCTGTTTTCTTTGGTGTCACCTTTTTCATAATTTCTCTTTGCATGGGCTACGATTTCATTTCAGCAGCAATTTTCCTCATCGGAAGTACGTACCAAAATAAGTTATATTATTATTTGAGGCGCTGTGCTATAACTACGTTTAAAATTCATAATGTTTTTCCCGTTTTTTTAAAGTCATTGTTGCCAACGTACCAGAAGGACTTTTGGTCACCTTTACGGTTGTTTTGGCACTAACGGCAAAGCGAATGGCAAAGAAAAACTGTTTGGTAAAGCAGCTGCACGCTGTGGAAACGTTAGGCAGCTGCTCAGTCATTTGCTCTGACAAGACGGGAACTCTAACACAAAACAAAATGACGGTTTCACACATGTGGTTCAATAACCAAATTTGGGATGCTGATGTACACAACCATAAATTTTCTAAGAATGATACCGGATTTGTTATATTGGCTCGTGTGGCAAGTTTATGTAGCCGGGCTAAATTTATGGCAGATCAAGAAAAGTTGCCCATACCAGAAAGGTTAATTTTTAATTTAAAAAATAATATAATCTTTTTAAATGCATCTTGTTTTTAGAAAAACATTAGAGAATTAGAGAATTTTTAAAAAAATTCTAAACAGAAAAATAAACGGGGATGCTTCTGAGTCTGCAATTTTGAGATGTATGGCTCAAATGATTGAAAGCCTGGAAGAATATCAGGCCAACCGTCGCAAGGTTTTTGAGGTTCCATTTAATTCAAGTAATAAATGGCAGCTCTCCATTCATGACCTGAATGAAGAGAATGATCCAAGATACTTGGTTGTGATGAAGGTACAAAAATTAAAGAGATAAACGTAATATGTTGTTTACTGAATGCAACATGAAACATTTTCCGATACAATGGTGAATTTTCTTTTTACAGGGCGCACCGGAAAGAATTATTAGTCTTTGTACAAAAATTGCAATTGGCGACGACATTCATGAGCTTGATGATGAGTGGAAACAAACTTTCAATAGCACTTACGAGGAACTTGGTGGAATGGGAGAGAGAGTGATAGGTACATAACTTTCCTTAAAAACTAATTGAGACTGAATGACTGGATAAAAATTCGTCTTTTTTGATTTTTTAAGGATTTTGCGAAGCCATTTTACCCGTTGACAAGTATCCAAAAGGATATCAATTTGATCCGGACAACTTGGACTTTTTGAAAAACGGCATGACATTTGCTGGTCTTGTATCCATGATTGATCCTCCCAGACCTGGTGTTGCTGACGCTGTGCTAACATGTCGTAGTGCTGGAATTAAAGTCGTAATGGTTACAGGCAAGTAGTATACGTTTTGTTTGATTGTTTGAGTAGTATTTAAAAGCTTTAAAATAAAATTTAAATCAATGCTTTCTTTTAAAATATAATTTTTAGGCGATCATCCTATCACAGGTAATTTGAACATGATAAACCTGTTATGTGACTATGCAAACTAATTTGTAAGTATGTATGTTAATCTTCATTTCAAAATACTTCGTCTTTTTAATAGCAAAGGCAATCGCACGTAGCGTCAACATTATTTCTGAAGGTATATAAAACGTTTCAAAATGAAATGAAAAGCATTTTAGTTTTTCCAAATATAAACGGTTTTAATTTCAGGGAACGAGACTGTGGCAGATGTGGCAAAACGTATGAACATTGACGTTGAAGACGTAGACCCATCACAATGTTCTGCTGCTGTTGTAAGTGGAGCCGAGCTGTTGGAAATGAGCACGCCAGAACTGGATAATGTTTTACGGTAAATCATTTGTTATTTTGACTTATGTGTATTATTTTCTGAGGGAAATGCATTTGTACATAACCTTAAGTATTGTGCACCTACGTATTTTTTTGTGGGATTGTAGCGATCATTCTGAAATTGTATTTGCACGAGTGTCCCCACAACAAAAGCTTGTAATTGTGGAGGGATTTCAAAGACTTGGAAAGGTTTGTAAAAAAGGAATGGATTTGTAGTAAATGTAATAAAAATGTAATGTGTATTTCTTAAAAACAATAATATATTTTTTCAGATTGTGGCCGTGACGGGGGATGGTGTTAATGACTCTCCTGCTTTGAAAAAGGCAGATATCGGTTTGTTGATTAATATTTAATGTCCTTTTAATGACTGCCGCAAACAACAACAGCTTTTTATGTTTATGTATACACCTGTCGCTTTTCAAAACTGCACGTCCACCACTTATTTTACACGAAGAATAAACAATGAGTCATATCCATACTATGCATATACGACGTTTTCTATTTTTACAGACTGATTTCATATTCGTACGGACAACTGGGCGTGATTGAGTCTGCTGCTGGCTTTTTCGCCTTTTTTGTGGTAATGGCGCATAACGGATTTTTACCACAGAGACTTATAGGCATTCAAGCGCAATGGGACTCAAATGCAGTAAATGACTTGACTGACTCTTATGACCAAGATTGGGTAAATTAATTTCAAATTGATTCAAATAGGTTGTAGTCTCATATATGGGTCAGTGGAGAGAGTAATCGTTTATTTATTTAAATGTGTATGCAGACCTACTACGACCGAAAACGATTAGAGCGAACAGGCTGGACAGCTTACTTTTGCGCTGTTGTGGTATGTCAATGGGCCAACGTGTTGATTTCCAAAGTTAGAAGAGTTCCGCTATACGTCAAGCTATTTGAGTACGTAAATTTTAATTTTAATTACACTCAGAAATTGTAAGCATTTAAAAAAAGATTACTAATTACTTATTTTATTCATTTCCGTATTTTAGTAATTGGGTAGTTTTTGCTGCCATTTGCGGAGAAACAATGCTGGCATGTTTTCTCACCTACACTCCTGGCCTAAACACAGCCATTTCTTACATGCCAATAAAGTACGTAGTATTTGCGAAAAAAATAATATTTATTAAAAATGCTAAATTTTTTCATAGTAATATCATGATCGATCGTGGCCATGCTTATTTGCTTGTTATTTTTTCTATTTAGATTCTGGTGGTGGCTTCCTGGAGTACCTTTTGCCTTGTTGATAATCCTTTACGATGAAATACGACGGTTTTTGTTGAGAAACTGCCCGAACATGAAGTGGTTCCAAAAGGAATTTTACTATTAAGAATTTTGCAAGTTTCTTTGTAATCTTACTCGATCTACATACCTATTCTATATATTCACGTCGTTTATGCGCTATAGATTTAAGTGATTTTATTTTATTGATGTGTGTATGTAGTTGTCCAAACAAAAATAAAATAAAATAAAATGCAATGATCAGGCTAACAATAAATAAAACACGACTCACGTAAGTAAACTCTACTACTGTTGTCATTATTTTTTATTCATGTTGAAAATATTTTGATTTGGTTTTGAAGGCGTATTTTAGATATGAAAAACGTACAAAATATTTTTTACATAGTCCAATAATTAAAATTGGCGGCGATTGATGATAAGTTGCATCAGTAAGCTATTTTTTATTTCAAGCACGTTCACTAACAAAATCACAATCACAATTGTTTATCATGAATCTCTGCATTTCACTGTCCCTTCAAACCAATTTGCTTCAGTATCACAGGTTCAACGTTCAAGTCTCACATGCAGTTCAAAAAAATGCTTCCCTTCCTGTAATCTTCAAAGCAGAGAAAAAAATAAGTAAACATTTACACTTATAACTTATAGCACATTATGCTTTATACACAATGTATAAAGTAATGCATTTTATTACTCACAATTCAACACTACTTGATCTCACCAGCATTTTGAATCCTACATTTTAAAAATGTTTGGACCACGTTTAGCACAACTGTTGTTGATAATAATAAGATAAAACAGGATGAGAACAATGATGGTACACGTAACTAAAACTAGTACGAGGTAAAAACTTTGCTTTTCCGTCAACATGTTGCCAGTCTAACTCAAAACGCTTTCTCCATTTCCTTTGTAAAACCATTGGAAAGTCAAATAATTTTCTGATGGAGCCAACTCAACTAACTCTTTTCCCTAAAGAAATGCACGCACTGCACAAATCAAGAATAATGTTCAGTTAAACAGTAAACATTGCAACTTTTTGCATATATGTATATTTTGAAAAGCTCAAATATTTTCTCAAGAAAAACTTTACTCCGTCCTGTGCAGTAACCAGACAAAACTAAACTAACGAAAAATTGTTCAATATTCCTTTGTGTCATTACCCTTTTCAAAAGTCAAAAGTGAAAAACGAAAACTGCGTTTGAACACAAAAAGTAAGAAAGTACAATTTAGCTAGCTCTGTAACTGCAATAAAATAGGAAACAGGAAACAAAGAAACAGAACTCGTGCAAAATATTTATAAATTTATTTAATAAACGTGCTTGCATTGCACAATAACACAGCGTATAAAACATATCAGGGAGGAAGGTTAAATAAACTTTTCAATCAATGTAGAGAAGTAGCAAAAGCTACTCAATTGAAGTATAAAAATAGTTTAAACTGTCATAAAGTACAGTTTGGTAAAAACATAATGAATAAATCTAATTCTCATCAAAAGACAAAAATGGCATTTAAAAAATAAAGATAAATTTTCTTTTTAACATTTTAAACATCTGACTTCATATTACTATGCATTGCTATACGTAGAAAAGGAACCAATAAAATGAGTATACTGCTCTATAAAGCAATTCCATACGAACGTTTCTTAACGGTTGCCGTTGAGTTGCTAAGTCGTTCTTCGATCTCCTCTTGTCAGCGGTATTTCATTTGGTGAAAACAGAATATGAATAGCTCTTGTGTTTCTGGACATATCTTGTTGACAGACAGACAGACACAGCCATACGAGTAAAGTAGCTCAGTTGCTTTCGCTACTTAGTAACATTGCCACCACCTTCAATTGCCTGTAGAAAATGATCAAAGTGCTTATTAAAAAGTAGTACCGGCGTGTCACGCACACATTCATACAAACATACATACATGCACACTCCCCACTCTTTCGAGTTTTTTTCAGTTTTATAATTATTCTCAATGCAAGAAAAACAACATGCATACAAGCACCAAGTCAAGTAAAAACAAGAGCGTGCAAAATTTACTGAAGCTTTCTTCATGTGAAGTGAAATGAATGAAATATAAAACAGCATTTTCTCATTTCATTTTCTTTCTCTGCATGCAAAGTTTTATTGCAACCGAAAATACTGAGAGGCACAAGTTACCTGTTACAATGTAATATTTATATCGTTTTGGAAAATATGGAATTGCGAGTTGACCACAACGAAAAATTGTCCAACCTTTTAGAAAGGAGTGGAAATGCTATATATGGTGATAAATGCTTTTAACCTTGAATATTATACATTTAACATAATTACTAATTACCTGGTCAAAAATGTCATTAATGTATGTTTTTCATAATAATTTTTACTGAGCCGTGCTACTCCCTACAATTAAAAGCTGTACTGTACAGCTATTCGACAAGTTGATGCAGTTCATTGGGGTAAGTTGATCCACAAAGTTAAGAGATCCAAAGCAAACTTTAATGGAGCTGCAACTTTTCAAAAATTTTTGCTTCCGTAACACTTTCCACCTATTGGCACTTGTTTGAGTGGAGCCAATATGTACTCGTAATTTTGTTAGGGTTTCCTGCGACTGTGCAAATAGCTGACCCATTAGTCCAATAATTATTAACGACACGGCAGCTCCGTCAAAGGAAAGGAGGAGAAAGGCAGGAAACAAAATTATGTTTTCGAAACGCACCGATTTGCTGATTAGTATTGTGAGACTGGTTGACTGTACGACAATTCCACAGCTGACCAGGGAGCTCATTAAGGCCTTCTTTTGTATCTCGTTCATGAGAATGTTTAGCACTTGAAGAGTGCGGTACTGGAAAATTTGTTGGTGAAACCTGAATTGTCCTCTGATGACGTTCTCTTGGTATCTAATAAAAAAATTAGTAACTTAATTTATTTTTTATTATTTTTTGCGTCATAAACTGGAATTATTACAAAAAATGCCTACATTTTTAAATACTCTCGCAGCGTTATCGTGCACAATATTGCCAAGCCGGACACACTAAACGCAGCAAC
>JAHZMT010001737.1:0-20707 GCA_027743785.1 Sinhomidia bicolor | reverse complement strand
TTTCTTTATAATAAAATCACTATATAAAAGTTGCTCTTCATTCTTATCAACAATGTTTACCATTTTTGCAGATTGTGACCTTTGTTCAAATAACTTTTGTAAAAGTGTGTATGCATCACGATGAAATACTTTTCTGTTCCAAAAATCTTAATTTATCATTACTTGTAATTATCAAGAGGAGCAGGCAAAAAATTATTTATTCAAAAAGTGAAAATTGTACTTATGTTGAGATATTTTTTTTGCTTATATCATTAAATATTATATACCATTTTTGCTACATTGTATAATTTTGACCAGAGTATACTAAATAATCTGTCATTTTTGACTGACAAATTCTCTATGAAAAACTAGCGGATTTCATTTTCTTGACAATTTTGTTCCTTGTTACGTTTGCTGCTACAAAAATGGATAGGATTTCATTTTGGAGTTAGCCTCTCTCTGCTTCTTTTTGAAATATCACAAGCGTACTACTACTTTCATTCAAAAAGTCATCCTCGTTCCTCGTCATCAAAAGTCAAGTCAGACTGGAATTTTCATTTAAATATTTTGTTACCGTGCTTCATTTATTATAGCTTTGTAAGTTTGGCGTGAAGCACGATAGGTATGCCATACATGTAGCGATTGACTTTTTTGCAATGTAGCGGAAATAGAAATGCGATATGCCCATTTTCCTTTTAACAATGCAAAGTCTATGTAGTGTAATTTAATCTGCATGCAGTTATCGCTGCCTCTGTTTGTGCTACGGGGATATTTATGTATCTCACTGAAGTCAGTCTACTTGAGTTTTCACATGAAAGTGCTACATTGACAATAATTGAGAAAAAAAGTAATTTACTATCTGAAAGCAAAAATGTGGCATGATGAAGCAAACATTTTTTATAGGAAAGAATTAAGACAAGAATGGTATTTATAAATATATTTTTTTTCATTGAAGATCTATAATAATGGTCAGAGAGAGAGAGAGAGAAGTATGGAAACTTAAATATACGATTATTTTAAACAAACACATATGTATTAATTTATCGTGCAAAAAGGTATGTAGGCCAGTAAGTTATAAATGTATATAATCTTGTAGGGTTGTATGATGATAGTACAACACACCACACTATAATTCGTTACTATTCTTTAATTGCAATTAGTTTGTTTGCAATGTCAAAAGAGTTTCCGTCTGGCCTCACGGAAAATACATGACCCGAGCTCATTTCCTTTACTCTCAGGAAGCCAAATTGATCAATACCGGAAATTCGACATTCAGCAAAGTTTCCTCCAGAAACCTCTACGCTTACAATATTGTCATCCGAGTCCTCCTCCACAGAACCATGGATCCAGTTCTCCGTGTACAAGTTGATTATCTTGTCCACCGAGTTGCCTTCCATGAGTTCAAGCAGAGTTTCAAATTCCGACAGGCTCTTGGCAATAACCTTTTCAATAGGAAAAAGTGGCTTGTCTTTCTTTTTAATTCCTGGTGCTTTCGTAGAATATGCTGATGATGATGAGCTGGCTGCTGGTTTCCCAGTGGAAGCATTGGCATTCTCTTGAAGAATGGAGTTGAGGGAAATTGTTGGATACTCGTTGGACACGTTAAGCCCGATACCGACATTTACGGTGATGTTTCTATCATTTACTTGTGATTCCACGAGAATTCCTCCAATTTTTGTGTCATTGAGGTAAATATCATTAGGCCACTTGACGCGAAGACCGAGTTCCTGGAAAACAATCATAAATTACAAGCTAATGAGATTTTTGCAATAAAAGCAAAGTTTTTAAACGCGTTGATTTTGGAAATTAGCATTTCACCTTGTGGTTGGGAATGGACATGACAACTGCAAGACCCGCAATATGTTGAAGAAGTGAGATACGGCGACCCATCGCCGAGTCTATATCTATTGAAAGCTGTATTGAAAAGCAGGCACATCCTTCTGGACTCAACCAAATATTCCTTCCTCGTCCTGCATATGAAATGGAAAATAATTAAAATCTACTTCTGCACCAGAAACTCATTGAGTCATGAATGTTCTCAGTTGTAATTTTACCTCTTCCAGTTGTCTGTCTGGCTGCAATTACTACTAGACCGTGTCTGAGAAAGTGACCATGGATCACATTCATTGTGGAAGTTATCACATCTGTATAAACGACTAGACGGCCCACTTCTTTGGTTGTCAAATTCTGTGCATATTCAAAAAAATAGTGAAATACTCAATCATTGATATTTTCGATACCATATAAAATTTTAAGTATACATAAATTATGCATTTTACATCGTAATATTCCACTGTAGAGAAATTTGGTGGACATTCAAGAATGCGAATCGGGAAGCGAAGATGGCTCGGCAAAGAACCCTTTTCTCCTCGCGGGATAAACTCTACTGTAAGATCGGCCTGCTGCACTGTGGATGGATTGGATGTTAGAAAATCAACCACCTTCTGTTTGAAAGACGAAAAAAATATTCGCGAATTTAAGTGACACATTTCAAAGTTCTGGTTGGAATCTAACATTTTAACTTACTTTATGATCTCCCAGCAGATAACCAATGGTGTATTCTGGAGCTTTGATTTGAGTACAGTCGATTCCTAAATTCTGACTGAGGATAAGCGAGAGTAAAGCTAAGGCGTCATTTTCATCGACACACTGCTCAAATTGAATTTGAGAAAGAATGGCCTTTCCTCCAAGAGCTCCTCCATCCAATTGAACAATGCAAGTTTGGTTGGTGTCTTTCACTCGCCCATACACGGAAACGGTCATTGGTCTGGAGTAGCCTTCAGAATCACTTGTTTCCAAAACACGTTGGAATCCGGGAGGAGGATGATTGTCTCCTGCGGAACCCCACAACTTGTTCGATACTGTGAGAGCGTGAGTCACCTTTTGTGCAGGACCATATTGAATGACTCTCTTACACGAAGAAGATGAAGTGCTTGTTGATGTTGGTTCTGGACCAAAGGGTGAGCTCTCGCAGCACCACGCCAAAAGTCTGCCACCATCTCCCAAAAATTGCAAAAGGTGTGATACTCCTGTTTTATCGGGGATTTTTCCAGCGAGTACCAGCAAAGCGGTTTGTTCTGACCATCCGCCAACGCTCAATTGGTCCCAACGAATGTCATAAATTGCATACCGGTCATTTGCTAAAATTGCTTTGAGAAGAGTACCAATCTCTGATCGCTTGGCTTCATTTTCACATAGAATTAAAATGTTTGGCGGTTTGCCAATCCTCTTTGGACTCTTCTTTGGCACTCGTCTCGGAGATGCAGCAGAAGACTGTACTCCGGGAGAGCCTAGAGATTTGTCAGCGTTTGTCATTGGGCTGAGAAGATGACTCGGAGTACCAGCTCCACTTGATGACGGAGTTTTGGAAGTGGATGTCCTTGTTAGAGAATCGACAGACCTTGCGGGTGCAACGGATGTTCTAAGAGTACATGGTGGAAGAGTACGCGACTTGGCTTCGGATTCCGTGTTTCGACGGTGAGGTGGCTCGTCTTCATCCAGCGATAAGGATTTAGCGCACATAAGTAGGGATGCAAGACTGCCCGACTTGTTTGGAAGGCTTCCTAAGCTACCTGGGCAAAAACTGCGGCGTCTTGGCCCTTGGTGAATTGGGGTTTTCTGTGAAAAAAATACGCATTTTTGCCACAATCAGTAACATAAATTGCTTAAGTTTCATACAAGTTTTCTGTAAATATCTTACCTCGCTTAAATTAATATTTGCCACCGATCTCTTCCGTGGCGACCTTTCATACCAGTTGGGCAGCTTCGTCACAGTCAAGTCAAGCTCGGAACCTTCCAGAGCCTCTTCATCAATCGTGGTAATGTCATGCTTGGAAATATCTTGCGAGTCAGACACAGACACAAATGTCTTTGGTGTTCCAGTGAGACTAGGAGCCGCACTACTATTGTCACTTGTAAATGTTCTGGACTCATACAGCCCCGTCCGAAAGCCTGCGAAGGTCTGCCGGAGTTAATGATGTTTTCCCTGCAAGCTCTCCACGGGAAATGAGGGTTCCAACAATCCCTTCAATGTTAATTGCTGCGATAGAAAAATGATCCAATTAAATTAAGTTGAAATACATTTACGTAGATTTAAAAAAAATGATAATAACATTTATATGTATGAAAACGTACTTGTCAACCTATACACTCGCCATCCACCTTCAAGAATAATTTGCCCCAAACGAAAGATGTGTCATTAGCTCAATAAGTTGATTTAAATCTGAATAGAGAATAAGGGCAAGATCCGAAGGTCCACACTTCCATGCCACGATCCTTCCAAACTGAGTAAACTGTCAGAGCAAAATTAGATTCACTTTTTGAAACTGTGAAATGACAGATCGACTAAAAAACTACTAAACACATGCTGACGTAAACAAGGCAGTAGTATGCATGAACGACATGTGCGAGAGTTGATAGGAGGAATACAAATATTTGTTTGTACACACACACACACGGCTAAAGACAGAACACATGTACATCTCAGATGTAAAGAAAGACAAAAAAGTAGTCATCATAAAGTATACATGGGGGAGACAGTGAGCAAGCTGAGCACATGCCGACGAACAGAGAGAGAGAGAGAGAAAAAAAAAGAAAGCTACCTCAAGTCGCAAAATGAAAAAATTTCTCCGCACTACTCGTCATAAAAAAAGACAAGCTATTATTACAAATTGATTTAATGATAAGCATAACTTTACCTTTCTGTAATAGGAACGAATTGTAAGTCCAGGCTCGCTTTCAAACAGAATGTAAAATTTCCTCACATCAACTTGACTGCTAGTTTCGGCTTCCGAATCGACAAAGGCCGTCCAGTCATGAAGGTCAACAATTTGCTAAAAATTGCAGAAAAATGTATTGGAAAAAGATGCATTTTAATAATGTAATAACTTTACAACGCGATTGTAAATGGTAATATTACTTCCAAAAGTTCAGTACCTGTGGCATAAGCACAATAGCTCTGGCCCTGTCCTCTTCCCACAAAAGCCTCCTTAATCTAACGGAACTATGATTATAGCAAAGTTCAGAGATTTGCCGAATACTGCCATAATGAGCAGTGCTGCTACTGCTACTCCGACTGTTGTTACTCTTATTGTTCCCACTACTCATTACTGACAAATGCACTTCCCCATCGTACATGGCGATTGACGATTGCTCCTTCTTTGGGGTAGAGTAATTACTTCCCCCGGAAACATTGCTGCTGCTTCTGCTCAGATTCCGACTTGGGCTATTACTACGACTGGGATCGCCCACACTGGAACCAAAGCTTTCACTGCGATTCACTGACGAGCTTAACCCGTAACCGGATGAAGATTGAGAGAGGATGGACTGCTCAAGTAAATTATCAAATGTAGGGGACACCCCTTTGCGGGGTGACGCGAGTAGTATTCTATCCCGAATGAAAACCACGGATCCCTTTTCTTTTACCAGACATTCTTGAATCCAACCCACAATCTCTGTCCGAGTTCTGGATTGCATCCATGTCAAAACCGAGTAGCACAACGTTATCAACATTTTGAAATATTTATAAATAAAAAGTGACAACAATTATTGATATTTTTAACAAACTAATCAAGACACATTTCTTGTACTTGAGGAGAGTGACATTATGGCAAAAACTTTTTTATTTATTTTGAGTCAAACAAAAGTAATAGTGATAAAGGCAGCAGAATCAACATCGCCACCACTGGCACCACTAATAAAACAACAATAAAACAGGGCACGAGTAAAATGGCGTCTTCTTAAAAAAACTTTTCTTTCTCTTTTCATAGAACAGCAAACAATGACGCACATGATGACGACGATGATCTTTAGCATAAACTGTGTAAGCCCTTTCTCCACGACAAAGATAAGAAGGCAAGAAAGAAAGAAAATACTGTGTAATAATAAGGAAACTTTCTTCTGTATTGGTATCCTCTCTTTTTGGTGAACCAGAAAAAAATATAATGAAGTATGAATAAAAGAAGAATGCACGAGAGAGAGAAAATCAAACAATAATAAAAATCAGAACAACGACAACAACGACCGTCGTAGCAGTGGAATTGGTAGCATCAGCAAAGAAAACATTCTTTTCTCCCTTTTTATTTTTATTATTTTCACCTCATCGTACCAGCACAAGAAAAAGAAATAAGAGTAACAACAACAAGAAGAAAATTCATTAGGAATTTATTAGGTGATCATGACTAAAAATCAAAGGGAATGGGAATAACAACATAAAAAATCCAAGTCATGTGAAGTCAAGTGAGAGGAAAACAAGAGAAGACGAAGAAATAGGATTTGCGTAAAAAAACAAGGAGCACTCACAGTCACAAACACACACTTATACACACACGAGCAGAGAGAGAAAGATTCTTTCTCTTTTTTTTTCTTCTTCAGCAGTGAGAAAGAAAGAGAAAAGGGGTAAATATCATCGTGGAATGTTGGTGTTTTTGTTCTGCAAACAAGCACATTTACTATTATAGTGCCCACTTTCTTGTACTTTTACTCGTGTACACAAAATGGCTTAGGCAAATTGGGGAAAAAACCTATATATGCATGCATATATACAATATATATAGACATACACTTATTATTACTGATAAGACTGAAATCGGGTGAAAATCATTTGCATTCGTTGTAGTAAGAGTGTAGCTGTGTCGTGAAGAGAGAGAGAGTTGTCGACAACCGACAAGAGTAAAAATATACAGTCGGCAGATAGTTGCGATAGTAGATAAAGAGAATACGGAGAAAATGCACAAAAAACCAGAACCAGGTGACTTTCTCCAGCTTGGAGTAAAATATCGGTGGCTGGTATTTGTCGTCTTTTCCACTGATGAACATGCACCCAATTTCTTCCGCGAGTTGAGCCTTCATTCTCGGAATAATGTTGGCTTAAGTTTAAAGGACCGTGCGAGAATTTTTAGACCCGTTTTTCCACACCGCCACCACCACCGTCATCATCAGCATCATCATTGTCATCATCATCGGTGTGTAGAGCTGTGCTGGGAAAGTGGATATAAAGTAAACTGCTGCGTTTAGCATTTTGCATATGGGAAATTATTATTGCGATATGAATATTAGTGAAAGTTTCTTGGTTTGGTATATAGTATAGCCCAGAGTGAAGGACTTTTTTTATTACAGCATGTATGTCGACTGTCGAGTAAAAGTCCTGGGAGACTACTACTACTACTATTTATATGAGGCAGGCAAAAGGAGCAACTTTCTCGCGTAGTTCTCTGCTCATGTAATATTGATCGTGATGGAAAGTTGGGAAAACCAAAGTCCTCCTTTTGAATGTCTGCTTGTGTTATTATTGTGTGGTTCCCGTTTCTCTTCATAATAAAGCACATAAAACAGCAGCACAATCCAGTATAAAGATGAATAGGTAGGCATTTTGTACCATAAGGGCAAAGTCTTTTTCAGCATACAGCAGCGGCGTTAGCATGTAGGTATAATTTTTAGTGGAAGTTGAATGATACCGTTATTATATGTTGCTGCTGCGAGTTGAGTGGAAAAGGTGGAGGAAAAGAGAGTTAATGCTTTTTGTTCAAGTGCTTACCTCCGGCATTTTCCTCTTTTTTTCATGCACTTTACTTTACAGTCTAGTCAACTTACATTTTCTTCCAGTTTGTGTTCCACTTTTTATCTCAACTTATCCATTTTTTGCTTTCTTTTTCCAAAGCTCTCCAAGTTAAGAAACAAGAGAAGTAAGCAAAACAGCATGCCTTTTGTTGTTCATTTATAGTAGTAGTGCAGGGAAGTGTATCGAGATAATCATATTTCACCATAATTGCTGATGCTGACGGAGATGGTGTAGGCGATGATTATACCAGCAAGAAAGCAGACAAAGTTTACCAATATATAATATGTATCTGTTATATAACGCACGGTACTTTCTCTTCTTGTATAGCTTTTAATACCTCTAGCAGTTGTACCGTTGGTTATTTGCTTTACATGAATTATTTACACGGATATATCCTTATGCAAATTTATGTTACCTGCTTTTTATTACTCGGAAATTGGTCGATCTATCTGATGAGTGGAAGCGGCAACAAGAGAGACGACATGATTCTGTGTTAACACTGTTCTTTTCAATCTATATTTGATAAGGAAATGAAGCATACAACCATGAATGTGGTAGATTGGTGTGACCCCTGACCTCATTGAAATGTTTATCAGCTGTAGACGTGAGTTATGCACTCTTTTCATTTTACTAGAATTTCCTCTCTCGAATGCAAACCATATAGGAAGAGTTTGACAAAGCTGGTGAAAATTGTAACTGGCAGCGCATACTGTATTATTAATGCACTCTTTCATTTTTCATGCAAGTCACGCTTCAGACTAGAGAGAAAAAGGTCAACTTTCCCATTATACCTAAAGGAGCAGCTTTTATGGAGCAAATATGGGTGTAACATAAACTTGTACGCAATAACAGTAATTTGTTGTAGCAAAGTATAAGCACCTTGATTGTCATGCATTACTTTCCCATTTCCAATAACTTTACGGAAATAACAGGGTAAATGAGATACATAATTTTGTCATTAGCGCTATATTGATATTTCTGTTCCAAGTCAACAACAATATCAGAATTATAGACATTGCTGCTGCTGAGTCAGATGGAATAATAATAGAACAGGGAGGAAAATGGCAAGAGATGTCACTTTATATTAGTTTATCTTCTTTCTTTTTTGCCTTTCTCTCTGACTGCCATGCACAATCTTTTCCCTTCCAGTTCATCTCATTTTTTTCCTGCTGCTGCTGGTGTGGTGACGCTTGTAGCACAAGAAAAGAAACAACGCAACAAAAAACAGGCCAATGGGGACACAGGTGTATCCAACAAATATAATGTTCTTTTTATAAAGTTTTTTTGTCGTTGGAAAAAAATAGATGCAGTTAGGTTTTTTTTGGTATCTTTTCGCTGGGCTTGCAAATTGATTGAATGTGACATCTGACTTGACATTTTCCTTGTTGTAAAGTACAATGAAATATAAAGGGAAAACGGACCAAAAAATAGGCTTGCGGAATGAAGATTGCGTTTCATCTCTATCTATGTTGTAGCTCACAATGGGAGTAGCAATGATGCTTTGCATGTACCAAAATGTATACTATAAAGATTAGCCATGTAAAGAAAGAGACACATCACATCCGCCCTCAGTAGTACTTTATTTGCCGGTCTTTGGACTTCTCTTTGGAGATGATTGATGATGATGCGTCAAAGGCGCTTGTTTGTGCAAAAAAGCAACAGTCAGTAGTTGTGAAAGGGTTGTTTGTTGGTAAAAAAAAGACAAGAGTTGCATAAAGTAGACATGACTTAACCAGATAACGGATGCCTGCACGCATCAGTTGATGCTTAAATATACACATGCATAATATTTATCTATTCCGTTGGGTCTCGTTTGTTGACTTTATAAAATTGGCAAAGCCAAACCAGTTATTAGCGTGGCAGACAAATAAGAGCTATAAAGAAGAAAAATGGGATCATATCACACCACCACCACACGATATTACATATTTATTATTTAGCATTTTTCATATATATTTTCCTTTGGTCATCTTCATCAGTTACTCTGTTCATTTACTGGTTGTTGTTAGTTGTTGTAAACCTAATTTGGTAACAAGGTGAATGTAAACATGCAAAAAAGTCTTTCTTTTCTGCCACTGGTAGTATCATTCAATTAGACTTGTTTCTTTTTTTACAACTAAAAAAGCCCACACACATACATGCAAGCATATAGGGTCGGCGTGTATTGCGAGAATGGCAACGACGAACAACTCTATTTTTAATGACGGCGACAGTCTTGCGACAAAAGTAGCAGAAAGGTGAGAGATAAGTTTTACTTTTTATTTACTTTTTTGTACTAAAATGGCAAACAAGAGGTTGGAAAGAGAAGCCTGTTATTTTTGCGCATTAGAAATACAGTCTAAAATGCAGTGTCAATTCGCACGGTCTCGCACAAGACAGAAAATGAGAAAAAGATGATGGAGATAGGATTTGTAAATCGTTGAATTTGGAGTGATTTTATGATAGTCTACCTCATTTTTTTCAAAATGTGATTGTGCAAAATGTGTATATTACAAGATATTACAGCAAATTCTTATGCACTTTTACTATTATTGTATCACCGTCGTCGTCATTATCATCGTTTTGTTTTTGTCTACTTTTTTGTTCAGTTGTTCCTTTTATCGTGGTTGTAGAGAAAATGGCATAGGTGGAGTGGACGCAAGTCTTTTCAAATATTTTGTTCTGCTGAAAAAAAACTACTACTCTTCTTTTCGGCTTATCGCCTCTCACTTGAAGCCACATGCAAAAAAGCAACATTGCATGCATGCATAAAAAAATATCACTGCCTAGAAAAAGTCAAGAAGATATATATGATATGATATTATGATGTGGCCAGTTTATAATTTGTTTCTTGCTTTTGCTGCTGGCTGCTGCTGCTGCCGCTGCGCTGCTAAACATTCCTCACCATCATCGTCATCAGAATTTTGCATTGAATAATACACTAATTTGTAAATAGAGGACAGTTAACAACAGTTTGAGTATATGAGCAGCAGAAACAAAACCATACCAAATTGCAAAGTAGAAAAAAAACCACAACGAAAAATACCCTTTCAATTCACGCTTCCTCCCTTTTTGCTTGCAAATTGTATTGCATCACTCATACAATACACATGAAATAAATATGCTCATCATCATAATATTTTTTTGCGTTCCTCCCATTTTACACAAAAAATGGAGAATGGAGAAACGGCAACAAAAAAATTCGTTGTACATTTGTGCATATGGTGTGTGGTGCGCATTACTAAACTTTGCAAAGGAAACGAACGGACACGGCTGCTTTATTCAACTCCTGATTCTCTTGTTCTTGTTGATATTTTAGAGGAAAATAGAAAAAAAGTAACTAAACAAGCAATCTCATCATCCATCATACTACAAGTTATGTCTCCTTTATGAAAATAGACAGACATCTAAAATATATATATAGGTATATATATTGTATTACATGGCAAAAAAGTATCATCATCATCATGAAAATCAAAAAGCAGGGTCGGTCATTGAATCTCCTTTTTGCTACGTACTATATATATACATATTATCATATCATAATATAATCATCATTGTTATGCTTTATGCTCGTTGCTCTTTTCTTGTTTATGACATGGCCAGTTACATATCAAAGTGGAGTATAGAGATACAAAGTAGTAGTAGTAGTGAATCAACTTGAAACTAAAACCGTGAATTTATCCGTTCTTTCTGTGTACTATGTGTGCGTGTGTAAAAAGTTTGTAAAGATTTCTTTGATGGAATAATATAAACTAGCTCAATCTCAACTGCTTTTTCTACTACATTTTCACAATCTCACTTCACCCCAAGAATCTTCCCATTCACCTAGCAAGCTGCACTGCACATTTCACATCCACGCATACAAAACTTGCCATCATCTCTTTCTAATTCTCTTTTCTGTTGAAAAACAGTGTAGGTATTTTTATTCACCGACAAAAACCCACGCAACTACTACGTGCTACACAATACACAAGAGTACATTATCATGTATCCTCCTCATATTTCTCTTGTTTTTAAAGGTTTATTTAGGCACATTTGATATTATTATCCTCTTAAATGTACATACATAACACATTGTTATATACCTCTACTAGTATTTGGTACATTTAGTAATTACATGAAAGGGTCCGGTCATGGTTTCACAATTACAATCCGTGCTGCTCCTCCTGTGTGCTGCTGTTACTTTATGTTTGAAAGGTCCTTTCCTCGCCGTGTGTTTGTTTGGGTTACATACGAAAATGTGAATGGGAGAGAATTTTTGTTCGTGTATTACAGGGAGTCGGAGGAACAAGGTCCTAACCTCGATACATATAAAATTCCTCGTTTTCTTTTCCCATTTACCTTTAACACAGGTTCTCTTGTCCTTTCTCTCTGTCTCTGTCTCTCTGGTTTTCACACGAATACCGATATACTTCGTTTGGGCTATTTTGTATGTACCCAGTATGTACATTCACATGCATTATTCCATACATCGATGATCAACTAGAATCATATATTGTAAGAGGGGATTCAAAGGATACAACTCCACCGAGAGCTCGTACCGTACAACAGTGCAGTACAACGACCACGACCACCACCACTACTACCACGAAGAACTTGAAATTGTGTGAACTGGGCATCTTTTATATATTATATCCAACTCATATACATATTTTCAAATACAGATTTTCAATGGGAGTTTTTATAATATCCGATTCTTGTGATCTCTATATATAAGTATATACGCTCATTTCATTCCACTTGGTGGTGTACTCTCTTTGCAAGTCTCCCATTTCACTGTTCTCTCTGTTATTCTCTCAATCCTCTCTTTTTTCGTCTCTCCTCTGCTCTCTCACAATGCAAGCATAGGTAGTAGTAGTAGCTTTTTGAAAAAAAATTCTAACTTAATGTTATTCATAAAAAATTGTTTTAACTAACCCTATGCACTACTCACTACTACTACTCCAAGTATTTTTTTCCTACTTTACTTACTCATCCCAAACTCACAACGAGCATCTCATCATCAAACAAACCAAAAACCATGATGGAATCATGATGATGACGATGATGATGTGTTTAAGCTGCTGATGAGCAAGCAGAGAGTAAAAAATATATAAAAAAATAAAAATCTTTTTGAAGAAATAGCAGGCAAGGGAGTTTATGGGAATTACAACTCTGCTGAATCCATGTATGTTATTATTATGCTGCTGAATTGAATACTACTACTACGTACGACGACTACTGAAACTGAATATGATAACCATTATAACATCATCGCCCTTTTCCTCCTCATCTCCTCTGTGATGTGTGTTGTTGTGAGTGCTGTGTGTGTACCGTGTACTTGCTAAAAACGAGAAGTTCAGAGCAAAAGGAGCAGCAGCAGTTTTTAAGTTTATTAAACTGAGGTATTGTCTCTGGTATTAAAAATGTTATTTTCTTGTGCACAATAATAAATACGACAACGAGTAGGACCGACGACCACGACAGGGACAGATATAATACGGCTTGATGTTATAACGATACTCTACTTACTGGTCTGGTACTTGGTACTGCTGCTCTGGGATTGGGATATCATCATCACCACCACCGCCACCACCACATTTATTGCATTCATTTCATATTCAACACAAGAACAGTAAGTATTTTTTTTTAAGTAAAAAAGTAGTCATCAAAAAAGTCACAGAGAAGAAGAGTGTTGTTTTGTGTTAAAAAATAGTAAAGTAAAATAGCAGGAGCAGCAGCAACAACATAACAGCAGCAGCTCATGATTTTGTTACTATTACTATACTGGCCAGTCATCATCATCATCATTGAGCTGCTTGATCATTAAAAAATTTACATTTTGTGGGTATCCCTTTTATTATTACGCGACCAGGAGGAGAAATTGCAATTGGAGTTGGTTGTTGGTTTGGTGTTGGTATTTTTTTGCCTGCGACTTTTACATACTTGCAATAATAATAACCAACCAACTTGTCGTGATAATCATATAATAATAATAATAGTAATAACTAGTGTGTGAGCAGTTATACCAACATCAACAAAAACAGTTGAGTACACATTTTTTTATTATCGTTTTAATTTAGACAAGAGAGATTTATGGAAGGATCATGATGATGAGTTGTGCTGGATTAAGTAGTAATTGAGTCGTATTTAATTATTGAGTTGGGGTTGCAAAAAGAAGAAAAGAAGGTGTAGAGTTGAGTGTGTGTGTGTGTGGTGGGGAGAAAATGAATAAGGATGATGGGTGCTGAATACATATGAAATAAATAAATTGCTTGAGAAACATTTTAATCCTGTGTTGACCTGCTGATTTTTTTAAAAACGGTTTTTAGTACTTGTTGTTTTTGTCGGTACTTTAAATCAGGTTAGTGGAAAGGATATGCAGTGAGAATAAACTTGACTGTCTAATTTGTACATGAGTGGCGGTTTGTTTAATAATATTTAAGCAGTCAAGTAGCAATTTGTAATCATTTTAGTTTGTGAAGATTTTCTTGATGACTGTGATAGTGATGATAAAAAAGATTTTAGTGTTGTAATAATTATTTACAGTTGAAAAAGTTCAAATGTAGTGTAGTAGTCAAGTCACACCTGTGTCACCTGTTATTGTGATTTGGTGTTTTTGCTTGTGAGTTTAGTTAGTAGTATACTTTTTTCTGGTTTTCTTCAACAACACAGTTACTTTGAATTTGCAGGTTCTGGCCGGGGTGGGGTTGGTTTCACTTGTCCTAAATCTAGTTGCTAGGGTGGGACTTGGTTTATCATTTTCTCGGGTGAAGGTAGCGTAAAACTGCGAATTCTTCATCACGGAGGGGATGAGGTACCCCGGGAATGAGGAGGGAGGCACTACTGGCTCCACGGGAGGAACGGGCAATGGACCAGGTGGTTAGTAACACATTTTTTACGAGGAAAATTATACGGCTATTTTGTGATCATTTTAAAATGTTGATTATATCAACAATCTGTTTATTTTTTACAGGGTAAAATATCACAAGTTAAAGTTTGGTCAGGATCCAGCAAATGAATTAGGCAAACCTCCAGACCTCGAACCAGAACCGCCAGAGTTGCAAGCAGCTGCCGGTTCAGACGAGCCAATTTCGTCGCAAGTTTCATGGAGACAGGGACGACAACTTCTCAGGCAATACCTACAAGAAATAGGTTATACAGATACTATAATCGATGTGAGGGCAAATCGTGTACGGTCCCTTCTCGGCCTAGAAGCACCTGAACAACAGTCACAGCAGGAAAATGGTAGCTCCGAAAACAAGCGGCCGGCAACAGAACAGCCGCGTCGTGCTCCTAAAAAGTCTTTGGCGGAAGCAATGATGATGGAAGCTGAGTCAGCGGTTATGGCAAATTTTGATTTTCTATCCGGTGGAATGGACGTGGATGATGACGACGACATGGCTGATGACCTTGATGATGTAGACGACGACGTGAAGCAGTCGAAACGAAAAGTTGGCACTACAATAGTCCCTTACCATTATCGTTGTTTAAATTGAAAAATTCAATTTAATTTTGCTCAATGTTCGTTTTAAACTTTTTCAGGGAATTGCTGACGAAGTTGATGCAGAGACTGAAGAAGTTCTCAATGAATTCAGTTTTCTTGGAGCAGAAGAAGCTTCTTCAGCAGATAAGTCTGAGGAATGGAGTTACTCCGGAGCCCGAGCTGATGATGTCAGTCTCGGTGAATTGGCGCAGCTAACGGTTAACAATGATGCAGATATCAACATGGATGTGAGTTTGATTATATCAACTAACAAACTTTTATTATGAGTATGATTGGCAAAGCGACTTTATAACGAATTAGATTCGCTATTATGTAGGACTTTAATACTGCTGCTTTGCAAAATGATAAGGCAAGATGTACTGCCAGGATAGACAACAAAGAATCTATTCTGGAATTTGGTTCTTGCGACAAAAAATACAATATACAAGTTGTTTCTTCAACAATGTGTCAATGTAAATTGGTATATTTATTGCATATTTCTACGTTTTAGGTAACACTGGACAAAGAAGCTTTCCGCAAAACGTGGATGGCTAAATATACACTTAGGAGTCACTTTGACAGTGTACGAACACTTGCATTTCATCCCGTTGAGCCTGTCCTAATCACAGCTTCCGAAGACTTCACTTTAAAAATGTGGAACTTACAGAAGACAGTGTCAGCTAAAAAGTTTGTTAAATGTCAAAAACGATTTTTACTATCATCAACAGATAAAAAATACTAAATTATGAATTAATTATGTTGTTTCGCTCGTTTAGAAATGCATCCCTCGACGTTGAGCCACTTTACACATTCAGACAGCACACAGGCCCAGTGATGTGTCTGGTAATGAGCTCATCCGGTGAACATGTTTACTCAGGCAGTTTGGATGGTACGATCATTGCTTGGAAAGTCCCTGATTCTAACATTGATCCGTACGATTCGTATGGTAAGTAATGGGCACAATGAAATATATAAATAAAATGTATTTTGCAGTCATGCAGTGAACTCATGGAAGAGGAGAAACTTTTTTTATTTGTTCTCCTATCACGACGTTTGCGTTTGTTTTGTGAAAATTAGCCCATGCGTTGTTTTCTGCATATATATGTATAAATGCACGTTATATTCCCATTCCAATCAGTGTGTAGCGGATGTATGGCAATTATCTGGCGATTTGCTTGTCTAATGGCGATCGTTAACCCCTGTCTAGATCCTTCAATATTGGTCAGAACCATGAGTGACCATACGGATGCAGTTCATGGGCTCAGTTTGCATAGTCAAAAGCCACACTTGCTGTCATGTTCCGCTGATGGGACTGTAAGACTGTGGGACCCCGCTTCCAAAACACCATTGTTGGATACTTACTCATCTCTTTCAGGTTCCTCCTAATGATTGAAAAATGTGGTTAAACTGTAATAATGACTGGTATGATTTGTCGCTAATTTTTGATAATTTATTTCTGCAGACGGAATTCCAACAGCTGTTGATTTCGTACGAGATGAGCCTTCCCACATTGCAGTTGCATACAACTCGCAAGTTGTCATTTATGATTTGGAGAGTAAAAAGCAAATTGTACGCTTTGAGTGCGATTCCATCGGTGCGGTGAACAGGGTCGTCTGCCATCCCACTTTATCACTTACTATAACAGCTCATGAAGATCGCCATATCCGCTTCTGGGATAATTCTACTGGAAAAATGCTCCATGCTATGGTTGCACATTTAGATGCTGTCACTTCCCTAGCACTAGATCCACATGGATTATATCTACTTTCAGGAAGTATGTCGTTTTGTCGTTATCGTCCACCACGTTCAATTTTTGAACACTTTAGTCTTGCGTCATTTTTGGGTTATTCAAACCATTTTTCTTCATTTTTTCAGGTCATGATTGTAGCGTTCGTGTATGGAATGTAGAGTCTAAACAATGTCTTCAAGAGATGACAGCACACCGTAAGAAATTCGATGAAGCTATTCACGATGTAGCGTTTCACCCTTCCAAACCTTTCATTGCATCTGCTGGTGCCGACGGCCTAGCCAAAGTATATGTGTAGACGCAGAGACTAAAATAATTAATGAATAATTGTAATAATTAATATAAAATATATAATCCAGGGAAAATATCTTTTCACTCTTCTTCTGCTGATATGAACAGAGAGGAACAAGTAACAAACAAAAAATGCTAATCTTTTTAACAGAAAATATTCAGATTATTATTATTACTATTATATATTGTAATTGATTATTATATATACACTTATGGATTAATTACTATATATATTATTACCTAAATGCTATCAATAACTACTATATGAACAAAAACGGATGTAAGAAAGTATATAATTTGTAATGTAGGAGCATTATGAGCATTTATTGTTGTATACTATGTATACTTTAAAAACACCTGTACTATATATGCTAGATCTAGAAAATGTATTTAAGAAGGAAGGGAAAATGCTTGATATATTACTAATTTTTAGAAGGACTTAAAAATAGGTATTTTCCCATATAATCCTTCAATAAACTACAACAGGTGATGTCATTTTAGCAGTGCAAAAGCAATGTGCAACTTTGCTAAAAGATGTCAAAAAAGTATAGCGTACGTGCGTAGTTAGTTTAATAGGATGAAAAAACAGAGTTTAGGTAGACGAGGAGTAAAAAATGATGCAATTTTTTGCAGTCCGTTAAAAAATACATGCATAATATGTAAATACATATTCGTATTTTCAAAAGAAATTCAGGTGAGTCCTCCACACACACACACAAAATAATGCAATGTCAAAGTACAGAAAAGCAGAAAGAAAATGTATAAAGATGAAAATTCGTAACTTAATTAAATAATAATAAAACGCTAACAAAATAACAAAAAACTTTTTTTTAATGTGTAAAATATACAAAAAACACCAATACAATGATTTTCCGACGACGACATTTTATTATTATTATTGTTACTGTACACATCAACACAGCTTATTATTTTACAGAAAAAAATGCGTAATGATTTCCGATTAATATTATTAACTAATTGTAATGATTTTTGTGCATGATGATGTATGCTGATGATAATACACTACTAATTAAATAGTAACGAGTAAACAAAAAATATTATTAACATTTTGTGCTCCTATTTTTCCTTAACTAAATAGACCTAAAACTCTATTTAAAAAATAACAAATATAATCTATAGACAATTAACAAAAACAGAAAAAGTAGAGATAATAATATTATTACCGCTTTATATAAATTACGTGAAAGTAATTCTAGTGTGGACAAGAAGACATTGTTACTCACCCAGACAGACACAGACATACCTTAAAATACTACAAAAATAGATGTTTTTAATAAAAAAAAGAGGAAAAATGAATTAACGGCAAAATGAATATATATTGTGAACTATATAAAATATATTATTATTATTTAACTGCTGAAATAGTTGTCAAGTTTGAATGCATACATAAATAGTACAGTAATAATAATAATAATATTCTTAATGTTACGAAACGTTATCACTTTTTGTGAGTAAGAAAGAGAAAAGAATGCTAATTTTAAACCGAATGGTTAGGTACACCTACTACAATTAATTATTATACTTTGATGATTCAAACATTTAAGTTTAAAATTAAACCGTGTAAAATGCCCTTACTTTTAAAAAAACAGTATGTTATGTTGATGATGACTTGAGAGAATTGAAAAATAAAACAGTAATCATACAGACAAGAGTGAAGATGCGATCAGAAAAAAAAACAAAAAAAAAATTACGAACGATTTTCTTGTATAATCCATTATACATTTAATTAGCATTAATAATAATGGACCATTATTTATGATTCTATTTAAAAATTCATTTCATGTAAAGAGCGTTTTTGTATGAAAAGGGGTGACCCTTTATAGCGTTTATGTATAAAGTGCTATTTTGCTTGCTTGTTCTACTTGTTATGCTGCTGGGTTGGGTGATTTTTTTGCCCCAACTGGCAGTGTATCATCGGTCCATTGTTCGTTCATTAGCCAGTAGTGAAACCATCATATCATCATGATGAAGAAAGGAAGTGTTGCTTGAGCACAGGAGCATACCAAAAAAAAGTTGTTTTTTTAAATCCGTCATTCGTGTGAGTAAAGCAGTATGATAAAATAACGATAATGAATGCGGGCATCCATCCGATTATTTATTTGAAACGAACACGATACCGATACCGTTTACGGTGGTTTGCTGGGTTAAATATTTTTGTTTAATTTGGTGTTGTCAATTACATACAACTCCCCAACCAAACAGGCAGCCAACTAAATGTCCACCACAAAATTTGCCATTTGCCATCTTTTCAACTACCTTAATAAACTACAAGTTTGATCAATACCCCATAATTTCCCATTAAGCATCCAATACACAGGAGAAAGTAACTACGTATAGTGTGCATGGCCCCCCACTCATTTCCCATCTAAAAATGAATAAAAAAGATACATACGCCAGACCAGGATGATTTTTTGTTGTTGATGATGATGACTATGACCACTGTGGTGGTGCCACTGCTTACCAAACGTAACCAAACCACTAGTTTACTACTCTGTTCTGATGATGATGACTCCTCTTCATTTCTCTTCATCAGAGCAACTTACTTGAATACTGAAATGGGTGAATGCAAAAAAATGTAAAAGGTACAAATACAAAAACTAGAAATCAGAATGCACCTCTCTTACCAAACAAACCAAAGGAAATAATATAAATGCATGAAGGTTTGTTTGCTGGTGGTGGTGCTGCTGCCGATGATATGATGCTGCTGGTTGCATATAATATAACATTTTTCTTACTTGGTAATATGGTAATAATGGTATATAAGTAAACAGGCTTACTTACAAAATATCAATATAGGAGGATCATCATCATCATCCTAACATCATATCGTCCGTCGCGATCGTCCTCTTCTTTCCTCTTCTGTGTGTTTTTATACTATATATATATTAGATTAGATGATGTACATGCATTAAAAAACAATATAATTTGGTTGAATGCAAAAAAAAAGAAAGAACAGATGACTTTTTAAATAATAAATGGACAACACTGCTCTTTTCTGCCATTAAATCACTCTTGTTATGTTATCAACAGAAGATACGACAAAAGTTTGCTTGTATGTACGTACACTACTGTGATGGTGAATGAAATAAAAGAGATGGACATCGTGGCAGTGAAAAGTTGAGCTATTCTACGACGCGTGTGTTTGTCCTCAATATAAAGTGTGAAAAAGTTTTTTTTTGTTTGCAAATTTGCAGTAGAAGAAAATAGGGTTGTTGTTGGTTTGGGGGAATATTATTATTAGGGTAAAATAGTAGTTAGTAGTTTGTGGTGACAATAGATAGAGGAGAGAGTAGAGGGATGATGAAGTGAGGAGAGAAAATATGATTGTGATACTAGAGTTAATTTTGGCAGCAGCAGCGCTAAAAACTTGATTCGTGTGTTTGTGTGTTGATGGGGGAGAAGGATGGAGAATAAGCCTTTGATAACATGTAAGAGTTTTTTTTACATTTTTTAAAAAGGGGAATGAGTTTTGTAGAGGGTGAAAAGTACAATGATGATTGTTTGGTTTGCATAGATTCTGGCGACTTGACAGTGTTCCAGTCGGTAGTTCCGTCGCTGCAGAAAGGAATTGGGTCTGAGGCGGTGGAATGGAGGAGGGCGTACGGGCGAACGACAAAACATGTTCATTTGCACCCAAGATTTATTCCTTTCAATCAGGAGGAGA
>JAHZMT010001736.1:0-25735 GCA_027743785.1 Sinhomidia bicolor | reverse complement strand
CTACATGTTGTCCTCGAAAGGTAGGCCAAAGAATTACTCAATATTTACGATTTAACATTTAATTTATTTGAAAGGGTGTCAAAATCAAAATCTACGTGCCGTGGCGTCTGTGTCTATTGTCTACACTTTGCACAACAAGTATGCAACTAGCTTACTCGACTAGAAATATAAATACATACAGGAAATGCGCTAATGTGTAAATTAGAGGAAGAGCTAACCTAACACACAAGCTAAAATAAGAAGAAACTTAATGTTGACCGGCAATTCAATTTTCATTCACCCACACCCTAAGTTTGAGCTCAGTTCACCCTCTTGTCTTTCTTTCTCCCTTGTAAGGTAATTGGATCACATGGAATAACACCATGAATGAATCGAAAACCGGGGCTGTGTTGATATTATGTACCTATTATACCTATTGATGCTTTGTTTGTATTTTTTTTAAATGGTAAAAGTAAACAGAGATGAAATTAGAAACAACAAAAACAAGTTGAATTTTTTTGTTTGGTGTGGTTGAACGTATAGTGCTTTTACATGCACATCTCTTTAATTGCTTCTGATTATCTGCAACCACAACGTTTGATGACTTTGTAAGCACTTCAGGGATACAATGTTATGAAAGCATAAAATTAATTTGGTTTCGTCATTTTCGTGCTTTTGCTCCAGCTTAGAACAAAGCTTCAAGTGTGATTATTCTATTCTGTATTCTGCACATACAGGTCATCAAAACTGAAACTACTAAATTTATTTCTGTCTCAGCCTCACGCTGCGCTTGTTTGCTTAGAGTTTGCTTTACGTCTATGTCCCACGGCTTGCAAAAATGAATCATTACGCATATTAAAGTGATTCATTCATACCTGGTGCCAGGTCTTCTGTCATCACGGACGGATAAATGACAATCTAGACTGAATCTACTAACTTTGCTAAAAGTAAACTATGGAATGAAACAATGTATGTTTCATGTATCCATGTCCATAAGATTTATCTTTATGTCTGGTTGGTGATGTAGCTTTGCGTAGCCTCTACTATATGGCTATTGGCTCAATTATATATTGGTGCGCGATCTATTATCTACGCTCCACGCTCTTCTCAAATTTCATTCTCACGTCACCTCGCAGAGACCGGATCATCATTATCATAAGATTACGATGCATGGTATTGTTAGCCTAAAGTTGTCGGGACTGCATACGATATTCTACCCTACCACGAGTACGAGAAATAAAAAAACAGCAGCAATGGGAGTTCAGTAACTGAACTTCGTTTCAAGGAGAATTCAGTTTGCTTTGTTCTTCTTGCAATTCCAAGTCCTGCTTGCTCCTGGTGCTGGACTCACTTTGCACTGTTCTGACTGTTTCTACAAAACTTTGTATACCGCGATCAACCTACCTACTCCTACAGCTTCTTGTTGAGAAAATTGCAATTGTTGTTAGTGATAAAAACAAGAATAGTGTTTTATGTGCTTTTATCCTGAATCCTATGTATGTACATATGTACAAAAAGTACAAATGCACAATTACACATACATATATGAATCCAATGACGTGCTTATTTGTGTGAGTCTGCAGTTTGTATTGCTTTTCTACATAATATATCCTGAAGTAACCTGGTGCTCCTCCTCAGCGTGTTAATATAATAATGTCACTGTTCTGACTGTTTCTACAAAACTTTGTATACCGCGACCGCGATCAACCTACCTACTCCTACAGCTTCTTGTTGAGAAAATTGCAATTGTTGTTAGTGATAAAAACAAGAATTGTGTTTTATGTGCTTTTATCTTGAATCCTATGTATGTACATATGTACAAAAAATACAAATGTACAATTACACATATATATGAATCCAATGACGTGCTTATTTGTGTGAGTCTGCAGTTTGTATTGCTTTTCTACATAATATATCCTGAAGTAACCTGGTGCTCCTCCTCAGCGTGTTAATATAATAATGACTCCAGTCCAGTCGAGAGAAGTGTTGCGTTTCAAGTTGCAGGTTACCATTTTACCAAGCACACCGCTACCAAACCAAGTTCCTGCTTGACGTGGTAATAGCGTAGTGTACAACCGTACATACATTCACGTCACGCAGTCACGTTTTGTAGAAGTGGAAAAAGCGGAGATCTGTCGCGATCTAAAACATGATGATAATCACTCTTAGCATTCGCTATGCATCCAATGGCCGGGCCACTGCACTCCAATAAAACTTGCTACCACCATACATATTCATATCATATCGTACATAGTTTATAGTAAGGCTATATCGTCGTCGTCGTGATCGAGAAAACCTTCAGTATATAGCGTGTGAACATGACTGGCTGGACTGGTCCTTTGGCGTGAGAGGGTATTTCGGGAGTTCTTTCTTCATAGAAGCGACGACAGCGCAACGACGACGACGTCAACGACAGCTCAACAGCAACGCTATACGGTAAAAAAAGAAGAGGCGAGGTAAAAAAAACAGTGGTGGTCCGGTGAAAGAGATAGATTACATTACACGTTTACACACGGGATTCAGTGGATATTTTCATTATTTTACTTCGGAAGCAGCTAAAACATATAACGGACAAATTAAATAAGTACTGAGTACTCACACACAATCATATTTTGAATAACTGACCTTTCCTCAAGAGCAAACTGTAAAGCTTATCTCTGGAGAATTGTGTAAGTACGCTTCTTCCTACATTGTATCACAGCATCTTAATTTATTCTTTGTTCGTAATGTATTTGTACAGCAGCGTAGAGAGAGAAGAGAATAAGTAAAGGCTTAGAGACCACGTCACATACACATGATGTACGATGACCTAGCGTTCTTTCTTTATGACGCCACATTTCATTTTGCAGTTTTATCTAGTGACAATAGTAATCAATAATGACATTATTGTTGTGGCTTTGTTTTACTTTACACACATGCAATCCATGCAATAGGAGTTTCTATAATTTACGATGCGTTAATCACGCATTTACTTACAAGAAGTTTAAAATACAATCCTGTCGTTAATGTCCTTATAAATTAACGTTCAATGTTAGCATCTCGACAGTTAACCAAGTATGTATCTATCAATATACATATTTGAAAATGGTCGTTAGATCAAGCTCAAACTTAAATAGTTCAATTGATATTGAAATTTGTATAGGACATTTATGTCGCGATTTTTATCATTATTACCTATGTCGTGTATTTTTATTTTGAACAAACAGTATACTGCATGTTGCTACTGCGCTTCAAGGTTTCAAGCAAGACGTAGTAAAAATGGCGTCAGTATCCTTTGGAAGGTCTGAAACAAACGGACATAACGACCAGAAAGAAGAAGATGAACCGGAAGTAATGACAGCAGACGTAGATCCCTCTTCAGTAACTGCTGGCAGGGAAAGCTCAGAGCTGCCTATTGACATGGCTGAATGGAGTCCTGATGAAATTGCAGCGTATACAGCACTGAGATCGAAGCGAAAAAAGTGTTGTATTGGCGGTTGTACTCATAGATCCATCCCAATTGCACGTTCCTATCATCAGTACGAGCCAGTTTTTCATATTTTTAATCGTCCTAGTGTGAATATTTGCATTATATTTATTAATATTATTCAAAAACAGTAAAAATCATTTTATAAAATAGATTACCTGTTCGGAATAAAGATGTGTGGGTGAAATGGATTCAAGTTATAAGGTGGTCGCGAAACGAGCCTGAATGGTCTCCTAATGGAGATGCTGCTCCTCTTGTATGCAGCAGACATTTCCTGGAAACAGATTTTATCAGTTACGAAGCCTCTTCTAGAGTCCGACTTTCACATACCGCAATCCCTATTTATTACGTTGAGCCACAGGAAGGAACTGTGATGGATGCACGATTTTCCAATCCACCACCGATTCCACCAATGCTTGTGCCTCGACACAAGGAGACAACTCCAAAGAGTAAGAAGAAGTCCAATGCTGATGAACACCGAGGGGAGGATGAATTGAATGGTAATAATAGCATTCGTATGCACAATATTATGTACATCTAGGAAAACAAAAGGTCCAATAAATAACAACATGTTGTTTTATGTGTATATGTCGCTTTCAGGATATAAAATCAACAAGAGAATGACGCTAGCTACTTCATCTCTTCATGGGGATAATGTGGGCTATGACATTGAGGAAGTGACAGAGGAAAATTGCGAAGGAAGTGCAGATGATGAGCATTTTGAGGATGTTGTCGCCTCTAATCAATTTCCATACATGTCAATAAACGCTTTCGTATCTAGTGTGGGCAACAACTCGTCTACCAATCACAACGCTTTGTACTCTCCAGCGCAATCCTTCAGTACAAGTCATCCTAAGAGTAGAAATTTGAAGTATGCCAATAGTGTATCCAAGCCTCCTGCATTAATCAGAGCAAACTTTTTTCCACTGAAGGATAATTTACCATTGCAATCACATTCGCCAAAATTATTTGAACGAGGTGGTGCTAATTCAAATGTTAACAATAAGGGAAAATATGGTCTCCCTGTCCCAATCAATTTGATGAAGCAAAAGACGACTCCAACAAAGCATAAAATTGGACTTGCCAAATGTCGCCTTATTGTACAAACGTTGGAAAATCAATTAAAAATTGCAAAAACGCGACTTGCAGAACAATTGGAAATTCCGTACCAAGTTGTTCATGGGTAAGTCACCAAACATTATTGTTGTAATACTCAGTACAGTAGTTAAATAGAAGGGAACCGATTAACTTACCTTTAATTTTGTTTTATTGTAGTGTGTGGAATATGCGAGACTCGTTGAAGGACAAACTATGAAAACAAGGTGGAATTTGTTCTGCCTACAAGTGAAAATTTGCTCACATGTGCAACTTTAGTGGACTGTGTTGTGTCCTAAATTCACAAATCATCCAAGACGTTGACATTAATGATTTGTTTGTTATGTAAAGTCTTAAGTCCTACACTAGTGTTGATATTAACGTAATGTAAAGATGAGTGTGAAACATTTAACTTATAGTATAGTTTTATACAATCTGTTATTATTTCATGTTCTAAAAAGTATGTATTTGAATGTTACGCATTCCACTCATTACAGAAACCTTGAAAATTGTGTTCACTAGACACATAGTGCATTTTGTTACAAAGTCAATGCAGAAGACCTGATTACTGTTTATCTAACATAATAAATAATTAGCATAACAAAATTTATAAAATCTCTCTAAACTGTTAGTGATAACTCAGATGCGCTACACACAAATTGTTAATATTTTGCTTAATCATCATTTTTGAAGACTTGTGATTATAACAGGGAAATGAACAAAGTAGGTCATTATTAGTACTACGTATGTTGAATGCTTGCTGATGCACAAGGTTTAAAAAAATAGATCAAGGATCATCGTAAAAGTAGTCAAATACAAACCATTTCTATATACTCCTGTGAGATAATTTTTGCGAAATATATAAAAGCATTACGTTATATTCTATTATAATTAAATAAATATGTAATCTTAGAGTAGAGAAAATAAAGTATAATGAAACAAGAAACACACACGTGCAGTCTTTAGTATTGCGCACAAATAAAAATATCATAAAATGTCTGTATTTACTGTTATGATAACAGTGTTAGCATTTGCAACATGTTATCCTGAGACGGACAGTTTATTGTTATATAAATTAATATTATTTACATGTACAAAGGTTCTTAACAAAGGTTTTTGCTACATAATCAATCCTAAATCAACAATAAAAGCATTTTGAAACATCTACATTCCGTACTAAATACATTGATTCTATAGAGTATCAAGTTTGTATTGTATAATAAGTAATTAAGGACAGTAAAAAATAATAATTTGTTAAACTTTCTAAATTACAATACCACAAATATTCATAACAGCTTTTAGAGATTTAAAATGTTCATATTTACACGAAACTTTTTCAAACACCTATGTTAGAGACATTGTACAGCTAGTAGTTAGAGCGAGGACGATCGTGCCTGTGACGTGAACTCCCGCTACTTTTATCATAACGCGACCTAGAACGACTCCTTGAATGCCTGGATTTTTTTGGAGTTTTTGAACGATGTTCTTTTCTTTTATGCCGGTGGGATTCGCGGGATCGGGATCGAGACCTGCGGTCCTTTCTCTCTCGGTCTCTGTCTCGACTTCTACTTCGACGTCTTGGTGAGCGAGATCTAGACCTTGAGCGCCGTTTAGGACGTTCCTCCCTACGATCACATCTTTCAGGTTCCACCTCCGGTTCTGGCTTCTTAGGTGTGGGATCAGTTGACGTAGCATGTTTGAGAGCTGAAAGCTTTTTATCAATGGCTATCTGAATGGGCACTGGAATACGAGGAAACAGAGAAGAAAACCAGTCCAATCTTGTCAAAAATAAACGGACCATCTCCCCAATAGTCATTATTTGACCACCCCCTGCACGAACGTCAATTTCTTCTGTATCTTCAATATATTGTTCAAACCATTCCCAAAAATCTGGAGGTGGTTGTGTAAATCTGCACAGAAAATAAAACACATAAATTACTAAGTAAAAACAGATATGCTACTTGTTTTCATTTTAAATAAACCACAATATGACAGCTATTAAAGTTTTATTGTACATTACCGACCTGACGTAGAGCTTCTTTGGAGCTCCTAGCATATCCATTCCGACCATCATCCCCTGCCCCGATTGTAAGGAGTTGTGCTGTTCAGTTTCCATTTTAAAAAATAAGGCGCCACCACAGGAACAGCTAAGTAATACTTTGATAGACACTAGATGAAAGGCGACCNTTGTAAGGAGTTGTGCTGTTCAGTTTCCATTTTAAAAAATAAGGCGCCACCACAGGAACAGCTAAGTAATACTTTGATAGACACTAGATGAAAGGCGACCAAATCAATAAGAGTCGGTATTGATACTGTAAAAATATAATAGGAAAATAAAACTTTTTAACATTACATTGTTGTTATATATCTGGGTCGTTCTGAAATGCATTAATATTAGAATAAGCAGAAAACCGTAGCCTTATGTAAATACTGAATTCCAAAATAAATAAATTTACTGATCATTAAACCATAAGTAGACCCTGACATTACCTTCTTAATGTATGTTGCTTTAATTTAATGTATACAGTTTTAGAGATTTTAAGTACATCTTTGGAAGGCAAAACACTTTTGATTGAACGTAAAGGAATGAAATACAACTTATTAAACCATAAGTAGATCCTGACATTACCTTCTTAATGTATGTTGCTTTAATTTAATGTATACAGTTTTAGAGATTTTAAGTACATCTTTGGAAGGCAAAACACTTTTGATTGAACGTAAAGGATTGAAATACAACTAAACTTTTGAACTGGCAAAACTATCTAATTAATTAAAGGTAACATAAATTTAAAAGTTACACGAGGAACAATATATGTATATATTTTCCAAAAGGAAAATTCCGCCAACGTACTAGGAACTCTGCCTAACCTTCTATGCTACCTCAAATGGAAGAAATGCTTTCTTTATATTAAGATTTTCATGTTGTTAAAATTAAATATTCTTGCTGCATAAATAAAAGCTAAAACCATTTTCAGAAATAGTAAAAAGTCATCTCCACTGAGCCACTGCGTTAACGTTTTTGTTCAACATTACATTTTCGTTGTCTTCCGAATATGTATTTATGCAGTTTAACAATGTAGCTTATTCAAGTTATTTAAGTCTAATTACGGCTAATTTTTGAAAATAAAATAAACAATACAAATAATAACTAATATATTAAGAAAGTGTGAGTAAACTCAGTAAACAACAAACTTTCTCTTGGCTTTGGTTTGTAGTAGTAGTGTTGTGTTGTACGTCTGATATTTTTTAATTCGTCCAATCACCCAAACATATCAGCTGTTTGAAAAGAGGGAGAGAGACGCGGGGCGGCACACACTCAATTGCATTCGTAATATAGCATAAATTCTTATGAACACTGCGTACACTACTGGAAGCATTCCTTATCCATGTCTCGTCTTCTCAAACAATAAAGACATGTATAAGTGTGTGCAAGAAATAAGAACCGATAACCAATGTCTCGGAATTCGGATGTCTCCATCTTATTTCGTATTTATTGGGGTTGGTTGGGGACTGGACTGCGTTGTTAGATGACTGCAGTAAAACAAAGCCAAAAATGCTTACCTATGTAACTTATAGTATTCTAACCCTACGTAAAGAAGGCACTCTTATGTTTTCGAACTTTGATTTCCTAGTTTTATAGTGAACCCCGAGCGATTTTGGAAGGGCAAGACTAGCATATAATGTATAATAGAAAACCCACACATAAAAATTCAGCATAAAAGTATGCATCATAAAATCCTCAAAACAATAATAACTCTTGGATTTTTTTTTAATTCCAAAAATTAATTTTGAGTCAATTTAGACTTTATTTTATTTATTAGAAATCACTGCCTATGTTGAATCCAAGTAACAACTGTGAGTTCAACTAAATTCTATGTTGAGTTTTAATTACCTACAAAATTTATGAGAAACAAACTTTTATATAAAAGCTAAGAGGCATTTTTGGAAACCGTTGGACGTTGGATGGGAATTATTTTTTAGAAATTTGCCTTTGGGTTCTTGCTATATAGGTCAATAAATAACCATAATAATGGATAATATGTCGCATGAACATGATGTTCATTTAAAAAATTGAAGAACCTATACTCAAAACCTCCTTGTTTGTAATGGTTTCCGTTAACAAAATTTGATCAAATTCAATGGGTAACACTTACGAACCAAGTGCAATGCATTTTACTTTAAATTTTAATTTAGGGTAACATTTTGGATGTGAAAGGTTTTTTGAATTTTCACAGAATAGACAGACTCTGTATTACTACAGAGTAGATTATCTTTATCTCCTTCCATCAAAATTCCAAGTTGTGATTTTGCATACCATACCAATTTGGTATTACCAATACCAAATACTAAAATAAAATTAGCATATCATTTTATACACATTTTTTTGCTCTTCGCATAACGAAATGTCGCGTGGTGCGAAGACGTCGTATAAAATCATTTCTGTACAACGTCACATCACAGCACACTGTAATAATGCGAGTAAAGAAGTAAATGCTTTAGTCACTATTGCACTGGTCTCAGAGGAAGCTACACAGTACAAAGTACAGTACGTTGCGTACGAGGTACGACAAAGCTTCAAATTCGGTGTTCGTTCTGAAAAATCTTCAGTTGTCGGATCTCATGTAACATAAATTTATTTAACTGATTTAAGTATTTAACATAATAGCCATCATTTGATTACTTTGGAAAGGGTGACATCCTGTACATTAAGTTATAAAAATGCTTTCAAATTCACTTCAGTTATCAACATCCCAATTAGGTATGTGTTGTGTATATTACGTCTAGATTTGTTGGGCTGGGCTTTGGGCTATATTAATTATTAAATTTGTTATGAAACTTCTTTGTTTCATTTCAAGATCATTTCAAGTGCTCAGAGGATGATCCATACTTTCCGGGTAAGATTTTTGTAAAGACCGAGATTGATTATGCGTTACCAAACGTGCTGGAACCCGAGGATGACAATTTTAAGAAAATCTGGAAGGAACTTTCGGATATCGTTGAAAATGGTGAGCAACTAATTGGAGTTGGTGCCAATGGTCACTGTTTAGAATATTACGAGGGACAAACATGCTCATGTAATGTGAATATCAATCATAATATAGCAAAATTATGTTCGTGAATGTTTGCAGAACTCCCGAAAAATGGGCGGAAAAGGAGAGGATATAAGAGACGAAAGCAGAGCGAGTACGATAAGATAATTGATGGCCTCATTACTCATAGCGAAAATGCAGGATTTCTTAATGAAGAACTGGAACTTATATGGAAGCTTTTGTCGCATCCTGCATCAAACTTAAATTGTACACAACGGCGAAAACTTACATTTTCGATGGTACCAAAAACTAAGGTTGACAACGGATTAATCAGGTCGATTGTTGGTTGGCTTCAAAGTGCACATCTAAAAGGATTTAAACCAACGGTTGTGGTTGGAGTTTATCAACTACTAAACTGTAAGTAGAGTAAGATGGTTGCCTTCAGTATTTGATGGTCATTATTAATTAAGTAGTGCTTCTTTAAATGGATTTTCTTTCAAATAGTGTATGCAATGTACAGGATTGTTGAAGAAAATGGTATATCGAATGAGGAAACACTGACTTGCTTACTAGTTACGCGTACAGAAAACTTTGTGGTAATAACTTCCGAAATTTCTGTAACTAAATTGACTTGTACATACGTACTAGTTGAAATAATATGTTTTAGTAGTTTCACTTTTTTATTTTAATATATCCAGATCCCTTGGAAAATGCATTTGTTCAGAACTATTGTCACACCAAATGTTCTAAGCAGTTTGCATATTAATGCACTAAATAAAATGAAGGAATCTAAGGGTGCGAAGCAAGTACATGTTGATCATATTTCGGCTTCGATTGGGTAAGTTACTTTTGCAAAACTTCTTATAAGCATGATGTTCTACTGTTCTGACAGTTATTTTTGTTTTTGAAAATAAAATAGAGTTTGTAAGCATATGCGTCCGGATCTGTTTCTTAATAACGAACAATTACCGTACAAACTCCGCAATCTCAATTTCCCCAAAGACACACAACCACGTTTTTACGAATGCTTACTTCGGTTAACGGCATGCATTGATACAGGTTATCATCACCCGTTGGCTGATCGGATTTTTCCAGAGTTTCTTCCTGACTCGTACCGAACGGGAAAATTCGCAAAGCAAGTCATCGTATTCAAATTATTAGCATACGTCAACGTTTGTATGTATGTACTGTACATCAATCAAATATTTTGTTGTTTATAAATATCTTTTAGCAAAAACATTTTTGAAACCGTTTTGGAGTCCTTTGAGTCGTACAACGGAATTGTGAAGATAGCAATGGTGCCAGATCTCCTGGATGCATTCGAACAATGGCTTCAACTTATTGTTCGTCATAGTCAGTACTTGAACGAAACAAATCATTTTTATAGTTTGGGGATCACTATCAGTACACAATATGCATGTTAATTATTTCGATTATAACTGCTTACAGGATTTCAAAAATTTTCTCAGTGCCTCTCTTTCGAAGACTATAAACGGTATAGCTTTATATTTGAGATATGCACTACAATTACCAAATGCAATCAGGAAGGAATGGCAGTTTTGAGTGAGTGGGTATGCGACACTATCGAAATTTGGGATTTTTGGGGGTTTAAGGAATTTATAATCGGACTCATCCCTTTTCTTGTACCCCACCATGTGTTACCAAGTAAAATGCAATACACTATGCATTACCTACATTGGCATTAAAAGGCAAAATGTATTTTTATTTAAATAAGCATTTCATTACTTCTTTCAGGAAGAAAAAGTCTACGTGAGGTTTTTCTCACTCGATTTCTTCATTGTCCTTGGCTTCGTTTTGAAATATGGTGTGCTTTGGAGAATTTGTGTAAAAACTGGATGAAAAACTTTGAGACCAATTCAACTGGTATCGAATGGGTTGTTGATGTCCTGGATGGATTCGTAACTAGTCTTGTATGCTCTTTGCAGCAATATAAGTGCAGCTCTACGCAATCTAGTTCTTCAAGCACCCCCTTCTTAATTGAGCGCATATGTAAACACTACATTGAGGTAATATTTACAGCGGTTTACCTTGCTTGTAACCGTATAATTAATGCTTGGTTAGTATATACCCTTTAGATACAGAAAAAATGTTATGGAATGGAAATGGTGAATAGTGCGCTCAAAGCCAAAATGCTACAGCTTCCTGATGCCCTTCTAGCAGTGGTGATGTTAAATGACTGTCCAAACGCTGTTCCAGTTCTGTATGAATTAATTACAAGAAGGTATTGAAATCTTTTAATCGTGCACTTTTGCTTGTTAGTTATATTCACATAAATATGTTTTTTTTATTTCAGAGATAATAATTTAGCTACTTTCCAACTAAACGGAGACGACCCTGATGCCTATACATTGGCTTTGCCTTCTATTCGTGATGGTTCAATACTAAACCAAGTAAATGATTTCATGAAAAGAAACGCAGTGGAGAAAGAAGATGTTTTATGTATGCTGGAAGGCGGAGTGTCTTTGCAGAGACCAATACAAAGTCAGCAGATTTGAAGGAGCGGAGAGCTAAACTATTGAAAAATTTGCCGTGTGTAGTAGCTGCTAGTAATATATTATAATATAGTACATTTCAGAGTAGTTCAACAATAACATTATTACTAATATTTAAAACGTCCCTGTCACGTCATAAATTAATTAATTAAGCTCTGTATTATTATCATTGTATAATAAATGGAAGTTACCTTTTATATTAAATTGATATTTTACCGTAAGTTTTCTTCAGCAATAAGAAAATCCAATGGCCTTAGGATGCTTTCAGCAAATCGTTATAGATCATCAACTTTTAACTGTTTATTCAAAGAGTAATCACTAAATTAGTTATTTAACGACATAAGTTATTACCTTCTGTAAGCACATTTATTCATATACACTTGTATTGGCTGCCAATCTATACCGTTTAGTGGTAATTAATAGCGTCCGCAATAATATCGACGTGTGCTTATAAAGATAATTTACTTCAATATTAAAGTGCAAACTACCCGTGTTGAAATAGTGCATATAGTTTATTTGTGAAGCCAAGTTAATAGATGAAAGAACTGAGATTATTAGTAAAATACTGTTGCGCTGCTTTAACTGCGAAACAGGTAAGTGGAAGGGAAAAAATAATGCATGATAAACTGAATTTTTAAATTCTACTACCACCATGATTTCAATAGTACTAGATAATCTGTGCCTACCTTTTATAGTTCCAAGCTTAAAACATACCAGCTAGCTAACTATTTAGTTGTATGGTTAGTGAACTTTTGGCATAGTTATCGAATGGTTTGAAAAGAGACAAAAGTATTTAATGGTTGTAAATTTTGCTCCATTCACATTGTGTGAAAGTCATTGTGCGCAGTAAGTACCGAGTAGTTTTATTATGTGTTTAAAAGCCTCATTAATATTACTTGTAATCACTCTACAATTTTAATTGCCCAATTGTGTAAAACTACATAGGATGAACTCTGTAATTTGTGTGTACGCTATTACTGATTGACTTGTGCATTTTTATTTTTAGCATGTAAGTAAAATACATTCATTCTTCATCATTTTGAATGGAATTTTTTGAATGCTGCATAAATTTACTCTGGTCATTCCAGTAAATTTTGGGCAGAAGGAAAAACCAAAAGTACTAAATTAATTTTTTCAGTTTCTGTTATCATTTAATTAGTTAATAACTTTAATTAGGATCATGTTAAAAATTTCAAAGCGTAGAGGATACGTTTGAGTTACAGATTAAGAAGCTATAATTAGAAGAAATGGACGTTTGTGCCATTTGCACGAGGACGGCATGGCATAAGTTTAAAATAAATGAGAGTTATTGTATAGAAAAGACTAGACTAGACTTGGAATTAGGCAGGCATACATCATGTTAAGTTGGTGTCTTAAAATGATGGTAACGTGTCCTTGCATAATACTTGAAACTTTCAAAAGAATGTTTATTATTGCTCGTAGTAATAACTGTTTGTTTGTTTCAGATGTGTGCAATACATAATATTAAAAACCGCAAAATTAGCTTTAGCTGAAACACCACAAGACGAACTTCCACCGGAAATGGCATTGTAAATAAATACCACAATTCATTTTACAATGATGGTGAAGAAAATAGTAACTTTGGAGCAATAATATACATTCGTGAATCGCACAACGACTGCAATAATAAGTGTGTAATTAAGCCTAGCTAACCCCAGCTCTGAAATTACATAAAATTTCCATATTTCTACATAGAGTTGGTCTAGTCAAAATGAAATGTGACACTTGTGGCAACAAAGTACAGGATCTGTCTGTCTATATATTGGTCTGTATAAGTTCACTCTAAAGCAACGATACTGTTCCGTGTTTCTTCGTTTCCTCATGAATCCCTGGATTCTGTTGGTGGAGAACAACGAGAAAAAATATTGTGCTACGCTCGAACAAACTTTCACAATCCTTAAAAGACCTCACAAACTGTTGGAGTGTTCTTTTTTCATATTGTTGTGATATATAATTTTGATGAACATTCAGTCAGACTGTTATTATTATTACATTCATTGTTCGTTCGGTTGGAGCAACGTGAGAATACTGAAGAAGTCGCAAAAAATGGGACTCTTCTTGGTACGTGTTGATTTCCAATGCTGGGCTTAAATGCTGCTCCGCTTTGAGCTGAGCTATGCGATAGGAAAGTAAAAAAGTCGTTGCCTCTTTTGTGATGATAACACCAAGCCATTACAACTACTAAATAACACTGGCATTAGATGGGAAAAGACATAGGGAGTCAAAAGGGAAAGCATCTACCGAAAAGAACGGTATAAAGCGGATCGATCGATTTTCCTTTCTCAGCTCAGCTCGACCAAAAAAGAGCTGGTTTTCGTACTACTAAGTACAACGGCAGGTTTAGGATTCGTGCCAGAACTGGATCAGACGCCAAGCCGACACGATATAAAAAGGTAGAGAGAGCGATTTTTCCTTTCCTCATTTTTTCTGTTGTATGAAGGGAAAGAAACAAAAATACAATTTACATTGCATGTTTACCCCTACTGTGAAGTTTAGTTTTTTTTTCTTGATAAACACGCTTTCAAGTTAAAAACAGGGAAATAGGGAAGAATATCTATCCGTCAATTTGAATTTCTAAACTTGCTACATTTATTCATTCGAACAGATCTTACAACAAGGCTACAAAAAGTTGGTGGGGAAGAATTCATTATAATCCATGTCTAGAAAAATTCTTCTTTTCTACCTCCAAACATGACTGGATCACTTTTTGAATACGGAGTGTGTGTAACAATAGAAAGTACAAAAAAGTAATGAAAAGAAATCTCTCGCAGAAAAAGGAAGAAAGTAAGTGAAAAGGAAAGTACACGAGAAAGCAAAAGTAGAAAAGAAAGTGTATGTGTGTGTCTCTGCTTTCATGAGTAAGTGCATGTGTGCGAGGGAGAAAGCAAGAAAGTGAGAGGAAGCAAACTGAATCTAGAATTCTTGTCATTTTTGCGGTTTATCTTGAACGCGAGAAAGGAAGAACATGGAAAAGCTGTATGGTATTATCAACCAACAACACTAACCACCCAACAAACCATCTAAAAAATTCCGAGTAATATAGTGCATCTAAGACTTCAGGCCTTTAAAAAGACGGCGAAAAGCATTTTCTTACACATAAGGAGAAAGAGAGAAGGGAAAAAGTAACAAACAGCACACAGCATACCATAACAATTTTTTTTATCAGAATCGAGATCATGTTTGAGCATGAGCACACATTATCATTATTATTTTTTATTATTATGATTATATGGACATTGCAATATCGCCAATCTCAACAGTAAAGTGTAACTGAACAATATTGTCACATCAGTTGTTGTCGTCGTCGTAGAAGAGTAATCCCTTTTCTGACTTGCTTTTCCCTTGTTCTTTCTACATTTCACACACACACACACAAACAAGACACTCTCTGGTCTAGCTCCCTGGACTACACACGCAGTCATGTAAAAGAGAATATTGTATATGCAAGCGACGGTGACGCCGTTGTTGTTGATGTAACTGTAACTTGTAAAAAAGCAACAACGGGCACAGGCACAACATCATGCCGACCTCACTCACTCAGAAACAGCATATTATTATTATGTATTTTGGCGTGTCCTTATTTTCTTTTATAGTACTGCTGTAATATGGCAATGCAATGGATTACTGTGCTGTGAAACTTTTTGTGGTACCATAATAACTCGAACGTATATATATATTACTCAGACTCATAAATAATCCACCAATCTTTACAAACAAACAAAAAACTTGGTATATTCTTCATACTATATTGTGTCTTTTAGTAGCTCTACATTGTCCACAGTAATTGTGTAACAGTCATCGCCACCGCCATTATGTCATTCAGCAAAAAGAGAGAACACACAGAGCAAACAGACATTTAAGGCTGAAGAAGGCATAATAATAATGTATGTTAGTATTCTCTCTAGCACAAGTGAACTGTGTGCCAGCGTGACATCCAAATAAGTTGTATACAAAAGAAACGATTATTTTGAGTGGTTAGTGGTTCATGTTCACACAGAGCAGCGTAACACTTTTCTTGGTGTGTGCGTTGTAGTAGTATCATTATTAGTAGTAACAGTTGGGCAAAGTCTATAAAGACTGCTAAAATACTAGATGCTTGCAACCACCGTCAAAAATTCGAAATAACGGCATGCACTACTGTGGCTAGTGACATTCATAATGATACAGTTTAACAGAGAATAGAGCCACGAAAGGTTTCTCGTCACAGTTCACAGTATAGGCAAAAGTGGTTACTTCCTGTGCAGCTAGAAATCGTCAAGTTGTTGTGAACAGAGAGTAGTGCTAAAGAATCTAGAAGTGTACTTTGGGTTTGCCGAATTAAAATTGTCAAATTGGAGGTAGTTGGAGTTGGAGAGATTTTCGGTTGAAAGTGGTACATAGAGGGGAAAATATACAAGGGTAGAAAAAAGCATCGTATGCTACAACAAAGAAAAACTGTGTACAAGTGACATGACAGGGCGATGAAATATGATGTTCCAAAAGATGAGTGTTTTCGTTTTCTTTGGCCGGTTTGAAGTAAACTAGACATACTAGAGACGAAGAATGTTTTTTGGACTGTCATTGTAAAAAGAAAACTTTTTTGTGTCTCATCCAAACTTTGAAGTGAGTTGAGAAAGACGGTGAGAGTCTGACGACTGAGTTAAACGCAAAACTTTTATGTAAAACAGAAGAGCCTCAAAATGCATGCAGTTTTAATTTAAGGTCATCACGGTATTTAGGTATTTATGTGGTCATCAAATCATGTTTCATAACTTATAACAATAATTATTACTTAAGTAAGTTTTCAACTTCAAAGGTTTGCTGACTTTCACGAAATACATAGGTACATGCGTGTTTATGAAATTCAACAGTTTGTTTTATTCATTAAGGGGAAGATAGAAAGTGTAAAAGAATATGCGTACATTTATGACTTTCTAATGACTATGAAATGTATAAAATATGTATATGTGCCTCACAAGCTGTTTGAGGCAGAATAAGAATAATTATCCAGTTTAAAAAAATATTTGCTTTGTCAACTTGTATGTGAAACATAACATAGGGAGTTCTCAACATTTGAAGTTTACTTTGAAGCAACATTTTAGGAATTATACCCATACATACATGAAATTAGGTTTTATCAACCCTAAACAATTACTGTGAACTTGACGTTTCAGCTATTTCACATAGGTCGTTTTTTTCTCATTTTATGAGACAAAAAAGTTGTAAAAAATCAATTGAGTGTATTCTCTTTTCTATTTCAGACTACTTTCTGGATTTTCCAGTGAATAAAAGAAAAGTGACTCTTTAAACTAGTACAGCAAAACGATGGATGACAATAGTAAAAGGCAAGGAACTCGGGTGTTTAAGAAGAGCTCTCCAAACGGAAAGGTAAAGTTCTTCCTTTGTTCTTCTACTACGTACAGACAAGCATTTTTTTCATTCATCCGAACAGTAAATCCAAAGAAGAGAACTATATATACTACGCTACCAGATTCAGTCCAGCGATAGTACTACAAACAATAAAACCTGAATAAAACTTGTACGTTATGACTGGAGGAATATTATGAAGTGTGATTTATTACACTGTTATTGCCTAGACGTAGTAGTAGCTGCATAACTTGTTATATCTATGCCCTCATGCTGGTAGGGGTTTTAAGGCTGCTGCGTTTGAGTCCTTCTTGCAGCAGCATGCATTGTGAAAGTAAACCAGTATAGTAAGTACGAATCCATGCTGATGCTGGTACACTTTCCCATTCCATAACTTGATATTCTTGGTGCTTTCGGAAACAAGGCTTTCAGTCTGTCTTTACAAATTGTATTAGACAGGAATAAAGGAACATGATGAGAAAGCAAGAAGGATTACGACTTACACGCTACTTCATTTTTTTCCTCTTCGCATATGACGAATGGATGTTAATAAGATGCGACATATTTCACAAATAACGTATAAAACACTTGTGGGAATTTGATTATTTTTTCCTTTTTTTCCTTTTTTCTGTATAGATAACAGTTTACCTAGGAAAGCGTGACTTTGTGGACCATTTAACCCATGTGGACCCCATAGGTGAGTATTCAAGAAAGTATTTTTTGCATAAAAGGCATTATTGTTTAAACTTAGAACGTTCACGGCATATTCTACTCTCAATTTATTGTAAAATACCCGAATACGACTAATATTTTCAAATAATAATTTTTATAGTAATGGTCAAAGTAGCTAAAGTTATTTTCGAATGAATGACGGACAAGTATCTATATGCTCATTTTAATTTCACGGTTCTCCATGTCCTGTAAATAATAAATGAGAGCAAAGCGTTCTCGGCCAATATCGTTTGTTCGGCCACACATGGCAGGCAGACAGGGTGGAACGGACTGGATAGACAGGAACCTCAAAAAACTCCATTTTACTGTTATTCACCGTGTTGTTTTTTTTTCCTTTCCCGTGGCTCTTATTGTCATATTACTGCTTTGCGTTCATTTATACGTTCCGCCGCATCTATTACTTTTTAACGACCAACATGTTTCCTCATCGAGTGCTATTAGACGGAACATGGAATAAGGAAAAGGAACAAAAAGAACGAAACAAATATTCGGAAAGTAAGGGGAAGCAGGGCAAATGGCAAATTTAATTAGTTTGGTTGACTGGAAAAGTTAAGGGAAGATGCTATCAAAATGTTGTTTCCTTCCTGTACATTATTCGACGAAAGAGAAAAGCAAGAGACGAGAATGTGTGTGTGTCCATGTTACATTTCAGTTATTGTCGTAGTAGTTGTCACTACACAATTTCTTCACTAAAATGAAAGTGCTCGTGATTGCTTCAACGGCAAAGGAAAGCTTGAGACCGTAATTGCATACCTTCATCAATTTATACACACTTCGCTGTGTAATATGCAGTCTACCACAAACTCTGCAAAACCTTTGTATATTTTCACTTTCACCGTTTAATTTAAAATGACAAAATGTACAGTTTGCTTGTGTGTGTGTATGTGTGTAATGCATACAACGGGATATATATAGAAAGTCTATTTAATGTGATGTAGCCACTGGCAGAGTGGTATTCTCTCTGGAGAATTGTTGTGGTAAATCAGTAGAGCCAAAGCACATACATATTCCGTACATTTTATGCAATAAATCTGAAATTGGTTGCCAGCAAGTCACTTTCACTTACGATAAACGACAAGTACGAAAAGCTCATACATGGCAGTAATAGAACAGACAATGATTAGATTCGTTTTCTAGATTGCTCATAATAATATGCTGTAAAAGCAAATGAAATTGGATAACGTTACGTTAAAAAACAGGAAAAGTTGCGATCTGATCGAAATGGGATTTCTGTATTCCGTTTCAAATCGAAAATGGTAAAATGAACGGTCAACCGGTGGTACACACTTCACTTGAGAGATCTAAGCATGTGCGTCAACAGCATGAATGATGTAGACATGTTTTGTTCATGTGAAAACCGAATTTTTATTCTGTTTCATTCCATACATACTTATATGAACTATGAGGCAAACCTCTACAAAAACTCTTGAAAAATACGCAGCAGTGAATATTTTGGATTCAGGGAAAATCGATTATGTATACCTATTCCTATTGTGTATGGACAAGACCATTGTGCTTAGAAATAGGTAAAACTTGTAGTTGTAGATATATATTGTATTTATTTAGGTTTTGGATGGACTGTGGCTCCTTGTAATTGCATAGGTCCATCCGAAAGCACATTTTCTTCTTAGTTTCGTACTTAAAATATTAATGTATTTCAGGCAGCAAACCCCCTGCTCTGGAGTGGATAGTGTACAAGTAAACGAACATAGAGTACTACATATTGGCGTGCTTATGATAAGAAACATTTTCAATTTTGGAATCTCTGTCCAAAAAAATCTTTTTAAAAAAGCGTTTCATCGTAACATTTTACTTTTTTGAGCTTGGGTGCATGCATGTAATGTAGAGTTTTTAATTTAAAACACGGTTTAGGACGTCTGTAAGTACGCCAAGTACGTACGAAGAAGAATACAAAATTGATGGCGAATGAGTAGGTGCATGCAATGTTCTCTGTTGTGTTCTAACTCATAAAATGTGTCCGTATTGATGCATTTTTATTATTACGCATTCTGTACATCGTGCTTTATATTTTGTGCATGAGTATGAACAGATTTTTTGTATTATTAGACGCTTCAAAAACAAATAAATAAGAAAACACGTAGTCTGTTGAGATTTTGCAAGATTCTTCTTGGAAACTACAAAGAGATTTGACGAAGCTGGTCGTAACAGCGTAGCACTACGAAAATCACGACGAGGAAAATAGAGAATATGGCAGAATATATTGAATATTATTACTAGAAGAGAGATTTCTCGTTTTTTGTTTGCGTTTTGTACTAGTAAAGCTCAAGCGGAAAGTAAATCAAAAGCTGCAAAGAAACAGAGTACTATGTACTAAAGTCTGAAGCAAAAGAAACACCCTCCCTCACTCACTCTTTGCATCTCTTCTACGAACTTTACTAATGCGTTTTATGTACTATATTACACGGTTTGTCTTTTTCCTTACCATCCATTATTACAATGATACAATGATGTAGGAAGAAGAAGAAGGGTAGTTTTTTTCTACAACTAACTCTAAATACCTAGTCTCTCTCGCCATCATCAGTCAGTCAGTCCGAGTCTCGGCTGAACAGTTAGTAGTCCAATATTGTAATATTAGTATGGAGAACTTTGCTATTATTATTACTATTATGATGATTATTATTATTATTATAGCCCTCGAAACAAACGATAGAAGGATCATGAGTTGTTGTTGGGTAAAAAGGATAAAGCTGGTGTGTAAATAAATCATGAGTACTAGCAAACAGCTTCATCAAACTCATCTCAGCCATCACCATTCTCTATGAATCTTATATGTACGACTATTACATACAAATAAAACTCTCCAATCTTACATGTTTCTGGACTGGACGCTCGTTTCAGACTGAAAATGAACAAGGAAAAGACGTAAAGACACTACTGCTACTAGGTATAATGCTGAATATATGGCGCACAAAATGAATATTATGATGATGACGATGATGACGGCATAGTATGCAGATGTTAATGATGATAATGGAAGGGAAGGAGTAGTTATTGTATGTAACAGTAACGTTATTGCCTCAGTAAAAGCATACAAACATACAGTCATCATATAGTACTACTTTTACCTATATACAGATAGAATAAACAAAAAGAACAGACGTCATTTTTGTGTGATTTTGAGCTGAAGAGCATAAGAACATAACAACTGAACTGAAAATGTGAATCATAAATTGAAATTTGTGCAAGCATATTTTACCATTCCACACAGTTATTGTTGAGAAAGAATGCACGGAAGCCAGACAGCTCATGGCATTGCTAATGGAAAAAAATGCAGAAAAATGCTATATAATGCTTTGGTGGCAGTCACTCTCTTTTATATTCACGAAATTTGGTCATTCATTCATTCATTTGTATCTAGGATCTTGAATCTGTGGGTGTACTGTGTACGTATGTATGTATATAGATGATAGAATTTTTTCTCGTGCTTACATATAACTTGTAACTTTCATGAAATCAGCACCCGTTTCGAGTTACGTAGATATTTCATGAAATAGCACAATATGATTAGAGGAATAATTATCGAGAATACCTAAAATCAGTCACGAGTCATCATGACCATGAGTAAAATCTTTTGTAAATGAGATGCAATCTATAAAAAATACATAGTATTGAGGTAAAGCAACTACATGGTGTATACAATTTAATTAGTAAATTGTAAGAAAATACGTGTTTGTAACATTATTATGAACACGCTAATAGGAAATTTTAAAGTATTAGCAGCAGTAACACGGTGCAAAATCGTATATATTAGAATAACGTTAGAATAAAGCGGCTACCAATTTTTCGAAACCGTCTACTATGTATTCATCTAAAATTTTAACAAAAGTACTTGCATGTTTCACTTGGATTACAATGCCCACATCTGTCTGTTTAAAAATATTACAATGCCTTGAAAACATTGGATTTCAACAATATTATTATTAAGTATTCAATTCCCTAATTTTGATTATTTAAAAAAGTAAAATGTATTTTAAATAACAATCTAAACTTCATTCAATACGAATATTTATTTTCCTGTAATTCTTTGTAGAAACGTCTTTTTTAAACCAAAATACCACGATGTAAAGACAGTTTATATAATGTTTATAACATCAAGAAGACTTATGTATGTACAAGTGGTTTTATGCGTTCTAGATTTGGTATACATTGTTGTGAGTTTTAAGAGCTTCAGATGATGAGAACCACTTCACAAAATGTTGTTTTTGTAAGTTTTTAAAAACAAGAAAATCTATAAAATGCACACATGTCGATAAGACGCGTACACGGTTGCGTCATCCGTCACTCACCACATCACAAGCCTTTAAGTTATGGCTTCTTTAAGTTTGTAGGCGCTACTAAGCTAGAATATTTTCCAGTTGGCCAGAAACTTTTTTCCTGTATTCATTAGTAATATATGATAATTTTTTATGCATATGAACATTTTTGGGAAGCCATGCATATAATAGTGTTTTTTCAATGTTTTTTGGGTTTACTTCGCATCTTGATTGATGGTACCCAATAACCAATATTAGCAAACTGTAAGCAGATGGATTGCATTGCTTAAGATGGATTGTAGCATTGCAAAACGATGTCTTTCGAAAGCAACTAAAGAAAATGGTAGGGTAGCGTACGTGAACGTGATATTACCCAAAAGTCATTAATGAAAATCACTTAAAAACTTGCAAAAGTATCTCCGCAAGCATTTTTTTTCTAGGAAGCGTCATGGAACTGCCGACATTTCAATTTTGTACCGTATCCAACAATTTTATGGTGATTTTTCATGGTCCATAGTCCGTAGGTATACTCATGTTGTAAAAAGCTACGTATTGATAGTATCAAGTTGATACCCTGCGGTGGTTACACGATATGATATGTCCAACCACGAATGTCAATGCGAAAGATCATATATCAATATTAAGTTTCACTGTCGTTGTCAGATCAAATCCATGTATTACAATTTGCATCAGCACCGACAATAACAATCTTTTGAATCTTACAAAACAACAATATGTACACACGTTTGTATGTCGGTATGCATTTTGGGTTGTCAGTTTTTCTACTTCTTTTTACTACTGTCGATATCCTTATTGCATGTTTATTTTCCCAGCGTATCTTTGTAAGCACCCATCCGTGTAATGTCACTTTAGATCTTACTGTGTAGTCTATCATCATTTCTTTATCTATCTGCAACCCCCAAAGCCTTTTTTGTGTGGTTGATATTAAGGCAAAAAACGTATCATTCAAATCAATATTTTGTATGATATTTAACCAACCATTGTAATAAAAAACATGCTCACAGAAAAGTACAAATATAGTAGTAATATGACAGTGTAACTGAACTGCTTACCTATCTATGTACATATTTTTATAGCATAAAACAGCATTTAGCATTTATGTTTATTTTTTAAACTTATGGAAAAAGTTTTCTGCATTTTTGATGTCGTTCATCATTTACGCTAAACAGATACGACAGATTGCTTAAAGAAGAAAACGTATGTACTAAAATATTCACTTTTATACAAATGTTCGCTCGCCTTCCTTTCCTTATTTTTGTTTGCCAGCTTGCCACAGAGCCGAGCCCCACATTGTACACACCTACAGCATGTGTCATCATCAAACTGAACTCTCTGCTTGGCTGACTGGGCTGCGACTGGAAAAAATGTGGTTCATGATGCATAGCTCATATTTTTCTTTTGCTAAATTTGTTTAAATTTTTGTTCGTATTACCTTTCCATCTAGTTTACCTGCCTGGAAAGATATAAAAATGTCCCTTGCAAACTTACTAGAAACACAAGTAATAAGTCATTGCAATGCAATATATGCTGTGTAGTTGTATTCATTTATTTTGTTCTACGTGGAAATTTTTGGCATATGAAATACAGGCACATAATTATGACGGATTGTATGAAAATATGACTCTACTAAAGTTTGAATTTACCGTCTTCAGTACTTTCTATCTCTGTGTATGCTTGATGGCATTGTCAAGCGAAGCATTTTTTGCTTTATAGCAAAAGAAAAGTCTATCCATTCAGCTCGCGTGCTTCGAGTTTTTAGATTTTGCCTTCTCAAGATCTCAAGTATTGGAAAAACAAAAGTGATGGTGAAGAACAAGCGGTTGAAAAGCTCTGTGCTCTTCTTCCTCTTCTTCTCAGTCCAAGCTCAATTTTTGTAAAGCGTGCTGTTTTTGTGTTTTTATGACAATGCTTGAAAATAATGAAAATTGAAAATATACACGCATGGTATTATATTATGACTTTGCCGTACAGAACTTTATTTGGAGCAGTATAGCTTTCAAGCATCATTATATTTGAATTGAATAGGTATACATAGGCAAGTATACAATATTATGTATAATGTCCATAAAATATATAGGGAAAATATATTGTATTGTTGCCAATTGCCAACTACGTTTATTTATGAATGTCTGCTTTTGGCAGTATGGTAAACTATACTATGAATGCATACATGCCTACCACCTACTACTGACTAGTTAACTTTTCTGTAGTTTGTACAAGCTGTTAGTAATGTAAACAATCTACCACTTCCTGTAATAACAAAACACGACAGAGTGTTTCTTCTTCGAAAAATACACTTATTATATGAGCCGAGCCATCATTTTGCAGATTTATAAAAGCAATATCCAACAAGAGAATGTATGTAAAAAAAATACTCTAGAGATCCCTTTGCCGGATAGAAAACATCACTTTTACTGTCTTTCAATTTTTGCAACCTATACGTTTGCTTTGGTTGACATTAGTTATTAGTTGACGTGCGAGCATAAGATCTCTGTTGATGACACAAAATGATATCAAATGGTAGTATTCTGCGCAGTATACATAATGCCTGAAAGGAAGCAAGCAACAGCTTTTGAAGTCCAATGAAAGTCTAAACATTAATGAAGAAATTAGAGCTTGTGCAAGCAGATAATAAATACGTAGATGTTGCCAAATAGGTAGGTAGCCCCCATGAAGTAAACTAATGAATTTTTTTAATTACAAGGGGAAACTTGTAACAACTTGTGTGTGACAACTTTTCTACCTTTTTGTGTTTTGCTTTTACCAAGATGAGCTTTTCATTTCCGCAAATGGATGTGTAAGATTATTGTACAGTCCTCTTTCACCATCACCATCACACACACACAGCCACAACCATACTACTCCCTGAGCAATTTTGAGTAATAGTGCTTCATTCTACCTACCTATGAATGCTACAATCGGAAATCAGATAAAGATAAAATCATGTCTCTGTGTGTATATGTATGTATGTCTACTATTGATAACTACACTAGAATTAATCAATGTCTGAGGAATCCTTAGCTGACTTGGACCAGATTTTATTGAATTATCTTCCAACAAGTTGCTCAATACTTTATGGAGCTACAAGTTCTCTTAGGCACGATTCCATTTCCTCAGTTTCTTTTCATAGAGCTTGATGGAAGCCTCATCGAAAAATCCATTATTATTCTTTGGTACAAGTTGTATAGATGTAGTAAGTAGAGCTTACGTACTAACTAACATATCTAGTCGCATAATTTGTAATGTTAGTGATGTATA
>JAHZMT010001735.1:0-10444 GCA_027743785.1 Sinhomidia bicolor | reverse complement strand
CTTTATTGCAGCAGCAGTGCTACATGATCCCTTTCTCGTAAACTTATCTTGTGTTAAGCTTTTAAGTTCATTAAAAGTCTTTTGTAAAGTGTCAACCAGCAAGAAAATAAAATATATATTTTTTTGCAGAGAACTGTAACATTTTATCCAGAGAAAATCCCTCCATGCAATAGAGCTATATATATAGTAGTCCTTGGTGTTTAAATATTTTTTTTTGGGTTTTACGTCATTAAAAATTTGGGTATGCAAAAATCCACATAATTTTTTAAATATGTTAATAATATATAGTATATATGAATAGATAGAATGTTCAAAAGAGTTTGCGTTTGGAAGATAGATTTTATGAATTAGCATTATATGTTTTTTTGCCGTGTCATGCAAAATGAAGGAACGGTTTTTGGGAGGGAGAAAGCGTTTAGAAACAGCATGACAAACTGATTTGAAAGGTTAGATGATGATAAAGCAATGATATTGATAAATGATTAAAGAAATTTAAGCTCAGTAGGAAACTGTCTACTGAAAACTTTGTGGAAAAAATATATAAATATTCTATTATTAGATCAAAAAACTCACCGGTATCCTCGATGTGAGATGTTAGCCAAACCCATTCATCTTCAGGTACGAATGAACCTGACTCACTGGTTGACCCAGAAGTTTTTTCGTTTGAACTGCCACCACCAGTACCACTTTTATCTTTGTCGTTATGCTTGCGGTTAATGAATTCCACATTATAGTTGACGCTGCTTCTTGATGATGATGAAGATGATGCTTGCTGGTTTTGCATGTAGTCCACTCTCCGTTTTACCTGTAACGAGATAAGTAATGCAATAAATAAATATTCAATGAGAAATATTATAAGATTAAAACTTGCGATAACTTTTTAAACTTTGTATTTAAAAAAAGATAGTGGTGTCATATGATGGAAGAATGAAAGTGCACAAAATTATGGAACATTGTTTACAATGTTTAATATTTATTTATGTGTATAGTAAATAGTGACTGTTCACTGAAATAGCCTCCTGCTGTCAACAAATTGCTTCATGTTACATGTAACAACAACAATGTAAAAAAAGAATGCTTCATCTTTTACTTTTGAGTTGCTTTATACATACATAAGTAGTAATATTATTGCATGACTTATGCCACTGTCTCGTCTGTTAGTGTTTTTGGTAAGAGAATTTCATTCATTAACACATAATGCATAATTTAAATTCACATTTCGTATACCATTATTATGATTTGTAGAAAAATCATTGTGCTGCTGACTCTTTCTCGAATCTTTGTGTTGAATTGTTTTTCAATCATGATTTACAGCGATACTTATGGAAAATGGGAAATCCCATTTTCTGAGCCGCCACAACTACAGAACTTCAATCTGTAATGAAAAAAATGTTGAGCTACCCACTCATCGGTAATTTAGCATCAAAATTACTGCATGTGCACGTGCACCTCTTGTATTTTGTTTTTAAAAAAAACTCATAAAAAGTTGTTTTACATTTTACGTAGGTATATATATTTATCCATTTAATTTTTAAAATGCTTCATTGTGTACTTCGTGCTTCAACATCTTTAATGTGCTTTCTCCGTTGATTGACAAGAAATAATAATTATTATCATTAAAACGTGTAGACTTTGGGTTATTAGACCCAATATTTAAAAGGCAAACTATTTTTCTTTTACAGAGAGAAAATGAATAATAAAAACCTAAACAGGCGATAGATGTTGTATCATTCTGAGTGAAAGCTTTTACCCAAACAATGGGTGCCAAAAACCCGTAAAAAAACTCGTATCTGATCAACAAAACATTTTCACAACTATAAAGAAGATGAAGCAAAGATATCAAAATAATAGTGCTAAAAGTAGTTTAGGGTTTTCCAAGAATAAAACTGGAAAGGTGTGTGGTAGTTTTTAAGTTTTTTAAATGTCAAATTCATCTCACAAGACTACATGCTGAATATCATATACCTATATGTACCTGCTACCCACACACGAAGATTTATTCCCTAATATTATAAAAAGTGTGAAAAGAAACAGGATTAGATTAGGATTAAGCGCATATTATCCCATATTATTACCTACATTATTTCTCGTACACATTTCTAAGGCGTTTTTGTACATTTGTCTGTACTGCACGTTTGACAAACTCCAATTCAACCCAACCAATAACTGAAAAAAAATTCGAGTGCGGTGAATTCTTATTCAATACCCATTTTTACAACCAAACAAGGTCCCACCACAAAACACAAGTTTTTATATGTAATATTTTTCTAATGCAATGCAATTCATTTTATTCTTACTTCTCGGGCTGCGGGATATAAAAAATACTAGAATTTCAGTTTCTCTGTCTGTCTGTCCGCTCTCCCCCTGCTGTGTACTCTGAATTTTCCATTTGTGTATACAGCGAAAATGGATACATATCAATTTCTTTTTTTTCCTTTCCACCAGCAAATACTATCATTGCTGCTGCCTTTTCACTATGTATATGTTCTACTACACTTGTATTCAATATTTTGTGCTAGTTCGCATTTTACTCATTCCCATTCTTTCCGCCAGCAAATACTATCATTGCTGCTGCCTTTTCACTATGTATATGTTCTACTACACTTGTATTCAATATTTTGTGCTAGTTCGCATTTTACTCATTCCCATTTGTACAATAAACAGAAAGGGATACACACGCTTTTTATTTGATGTTTGTTGGATGGAAGAACGTGGAACATGGCTGTAAACTGCTGTATTTCTTTACAACTACTTGGAATAATAAATTTTGTGCTTGAATTTTAATGGCAGTAGTAGTAGCAGAGTCGATCTCGTATATATACGTTTTCAATTTCTTACAACAAAACATGATAACTCTCTGCCTTTTGTATACTAAAAACAGGGTCTGCTTCTGCCTGAGATGCTCGCCCGAAAAACTCATAAAAATAGTGTAAATGAGACGAAAAGTAAATATGGTGGATAACTGGTTGTCCGGTTTCGTAGAATGTATCTACAACAATACTACTACTTCAGCTTGATATATGTACCTATGTACGATGTAGTGAATGTAAAGCGCACTTTCTAAAAATAACGAAAACGATTAATCGTCGTGATCTTAACAATAAAACGTAAGAATAAAGAAGGTTAGAGAAGGAGTGGATGGAATATAGCAAAACAGACTAGCACTTTGTACCCATTATTGTATGATGCAGCAGCGGCAAGAGATACTACTACTTGAGAAAGCATATCAAGCCAATAAAAGATTCTAGAAAGAGAAACTAGAATTGTACAATTTGGAATTTGTATTTGAGAGGGAATGAATGGGATGTTAAATTGCTATTTATATGGTTGTTAGAGATCTCGTACTTGTGCTGCCATTTCGTAGCGAATTTATAGTACAATAGTATCTACCAACCACTGCCAGTAATATTACCACAGACAAGTTTCATTCCAATCTTCTCATCAATAGCTGATGTTGTTGTTTGTGATTGTTAAAGCACTTGCTAATACGTACATACATACATCCAATCTGTTTATTTATTTGTATTATGTATTGAGAGCGTTATTATGTATTGGAAATTTGCGATGCAAACTTTTACGAGTGGATCTTGTTGTTGAGGAGAGAGAAAAGATGCCAAAAGTGCTTTACTCTAGAAAGAAATAGAACAGTAATACGATTTTAATACGAAATCTGAAGAGCGTCGGAGAAATGATAGCATGTGTAGAAAATCAAATTAGGGCGATACCGTTCCCGAAATAATATTTCTGGAATCTCTACATCACTCACTGGAAATTCGCCTATTCTTTTTTTTAGAATTTCAGCCTGAATATAACCAGAAGTACCCGTAAATTACCCGATTTGGAGTGTACAAACTTATACTTAAACTAAATAATGCAAACGCCACTTTTCCTCAAAATAAATCATTGGAACCAATATACATACACACATGCATATAAGCTCATTCATTCATCATTTAAAATTAACTACAACTATTGTGCTTTCTCTAAAAAAATAAATGATTTCAGGTATGCATGCTCAAAAACCGCACTTAACCGTGTCGTGGAAAAACACAATGTATAAATGTTTAATCTATGTTGTGTATATTTTACATTTGCACACTTATAGACTACCATATCCTCGCACTATTCACCAAGTAATTGTACGCTCTTTTTAGACGCAGCTGCAGCAACATGCCAACTAATGAATTACACAACTCATACGCTATTGTGGAAAGCATTTTGTGAACAAATGATCTAATCTCTTGAGTAGATTTCAAGTTTCAAGTAAGTGGTGTCTACATGTCTTATTTTAAGTTGAGGTAAAAAGTAAAAGTTTGAATAAAGGAACATTACTCAGAAGCAGAAGAAGAAGAAAAAAAGACAAAATCAACCGAGTGTTTAAGGCTTTTCACTAACGAATGTCCACGTTGGTGATTTATTGGTTAGCGGAATCCATAAATTTACCCAAACTTTTACTTTGCACTTTCTTCATTCTCTCTGACTGAATAAAGTCCGTGTTTATTTCCTTTCTAATATATCTTTGCATGGTTTTTTTAAAAGTTTAAACATACTGGCCGTTTTTAGATAAGTTAGAACACAGTTTTAATACTTGTTAACTTGACTAGATATATGCTTGTGACTCCAAGCTTTAAGAAAAGCTGGCACGAATGATGGCATTGCGTATGCTTAAAATATACCATATATTCTTTGATTNGATATATGCTTGTGACTCCAAGCTTTAAGAAAAGCTGGCACGAATGATGGCATTGCGTATGCTTAAAATATACCATATATTCTTTGATTATCTTGTTTTGATAAGCGCAAAACGTTAATTATTGGTTGGCTTTACGATAATAGTCAAAACATTAGTATGTCATCCTTATCAGCTACTACTACTCATGTATGCTGATTTTTTGCAGGACCCCACAAAGACGTTATTTGCAATACAAAAAGGCATGATTTTAAAAATTTACAAAAATGCTTTCCAAATTCGGAAAAAACAAACTGTCAGTTTTTTTGTGCAAGCCTCTTTGAAGCCCACGGAGAGAAATGAGAAATCTATAATTTTGAACTTTTGCAAGTTGGATTGTCATTGTCAGTAATAATAAAACGATTAAGAAACTAAGTGAACGGGTCACAAAAAGTAGCCCACGGAGAGGAATGAGAAATCTATAATTTTGAACTTTTGCAAGTTGGATTGTCATTGTCAGTAATAATAAAACGATTAAGAAACTAAGTGAACGGGTCACAAAAAGTTGTTTTAGTTCAAAGTTTAATATTTCCAACAGAATTTTCAGATGGACAGGTTTCGCGTTTTCAGTGACAGTCAAGTACATTAGAGTAATGAGCCAAGCTAACTTCAAACTGTCGTACACGCGTATAGTACACGCATTCCCTCGTTGCATTGTAATTTTTAATACTGTAATTGTGACGCACGCCCATTTTTATACGAAATGTCGTTCTTTGACAATATTACTTTCAAATGTCAAATTAAACTGATTCGATATTAAAAAAGGGAAGAAAAAAAAGTTTATCTAGGTATACTTCCGTCATTACTACTACAGAAAAGTAACACTCGTTTGGCTAGACACGCTTCAAGCTAACGTGCAAATAATGTGATATTAATACAAGCGCTAAAAACACGTTGTGTGTCAACTGATAAAAGAGCTGACTTTTTTTTTATCCTAATCCTTCATTTCATGCTGACGCACTTGTTACTACTGAAACTTGTTCCTCTACCACTTTTCTAAACGTCCAGAAGACATCTTTTCCTCACAGTTTCGCTGGCATACGCTAGCTTTCAATACCCTACGGACGTAGAGTCGATGTCAAAGTGACACCACCGTCAAGGATTTACTTGTTACTTGATAACTAAAACGGCTCACAAGAAAGATATGAGCAAACTTAAGAAGAAATAGCGATGATGTAGCTGTACATCTTACTTAAGCTATTGTAAATAGGAGGAGGGAATGGAGAAAATAGAGGGAAAAAATAGGCGGAAAAATGCTAAAAGCAAAAGATTAGATCTAAAGAAGTTGTACAAGTGTATATATATGTGTGTATAAGTGTTAGCATCAGCTTATATATGTATATATTTTTTGTATATTAGCAGAGTTACTCTTGGGCAAACGGGACCGTCCTTCCATTTCTTTCCTTTTCATTCTTTAATCTGTCAAACGAAAAGGGAGAAAGAAGCCAAGAGAAAGTAAAGACGAGACAAGCAATTTGGCTGAGAGAAGAAAAAAAACTTGAATATTTTGAAAGGGATTACTACTACTGCAACAGTGAAAAAGCTCAACGTTTATAATTTCAACAAACGCTATATTCATTTGGTTTGATTTATATAGGTATCTGCATCGCTGCTACATACATGATGTTATGTCATTTAAATTTCTGAAAAGACCAAAAATTGTGTGTGTAGAAAGGGAAACTAGTTTATTGATCTGTTACTGGAATGCCGTCTTGCTTTATTACGTCCTTCTGTACTAGATTAAGTAGGCACATGAACGAGTTTCAAAATTTCAATACAGGTAAATATTGTATTACTAAACTAGTAATTTACGATATCATTGTAGTTTGATGTCAACGTCAACAAAAAATTATTATGGAACAAGGTAGCTTCTAATAGTTAACAGGTATGTCTCCTGTGGCTTTGTAGTCTTCGTAATCGTGAAAAAAAATCATTGTACATAAATGCAACAATTGGACGGAAAATTCAGATTATTCAAAATAGATGGTGAATTTTGCGAAAATTTTTCAACCGACAATATGAAGGTTGATGAACCGGGTAGTTTTGTACCTACATACTTACAAGTTAAATAACATTTCGCATAATTTACCACCAATACAGGGTTTCTACGTACTTATGCGGAAAGAACACGAAGGTTGTTTGGGGATTTCTTACGTTCTAACTAAATTAAACCCTCATTGACTCATTCATACACTACGGCATTATGTAATAATATGTCAGCAAATAGAAGAGGAACGACTTGGGGCAAATTGATAAAGTGGAATTTCTACAAAGTTTATTATTAAGTCTATTACAGTGTAACAGACTCATTTCCTTGTGTTGAACTGGATTTTAATTGGCTTTGAGTAAATTTCTTAATCATTACCACCACCTAGCTAAATTACCTTCACAGTATTACAGATGCAGAAGGACGAAAATCACGAGTTTCCGACATCGTCACCACTTCCACTTTTAGTAGACTCATCTATTCATTCATTGTCGAAACTCTTAAGCAAATCTTCAAACAAACTGCTTATATATATATACCTATATATATAAATGTAAATCTAATATAAAGTTTTAGTAATTTAGGCATAACAATTTAATATTATTATGTTGATTTGATTTGAATGCTAATCAACGTCATAATTAATACAGCTACATATAGCATGCCTCAAGAACACAACTTTTGTAAAAAGTGGACGAGTCCTTCTTTTGATAACTTAATTCTGTCTATCTTTCCATGTGAAAACTCCTGTTTTTTTCCTTGTTTCTGTCAACTTCCTACTAGCTGTTGTCTTTTCAAACTAGTCAATTTAGGTACTTTTTTTACTCCAACGTTTTACTTCGTCTTGCAAGCGTATCACCTACTTTTCTATCTGCTAACTTCCCACCGCACCTTTACTTCTACTTTTACCTTAATCCTTTCTTTTCTAATTGCACAGGAAGCACAATTTTCTTAATTTTCTCAAGCACTAAACATTGTATAAAATTACCTGCATATTATTGCACAGATTTTAATGCTAATAATGTCAGCTCACTTTTTTTGGTACTTTTTATCATACTTTGTGAAAACACTATATTACATAGCATTCTCTACACTGGACAGTTTTTTCTTTACCGTTTATTTTATACAGTTCATTCAAGTTAAGTACTAAGTATATATACTACTCTAAACTACAATGGCGCCACACCAACTGTGTGTGTGGTGTCCTTTTCTTGTGAAAAATGGCGATTAGAGGAACAAAGGGACCATTTGCAATGACAATGGCTGTGCCGTGAAGCAGGTAACTAAATTAATGTTTTCCCTCAATTTCCAGCTTAATAAGCTTAACAATGCGGAAAAGTTGATGAGAAAACTGACTGTGAGTGGTGATGGTGGAGTGAGCCAAGCCACTTCATCAAAGGGATTTTCGTTGATGCGTTACAAAGGTGTATTATTATACGGTGAATGAAACGGAACTAAATGAATGAAACAAGTCAGTTGTATAACTACCCTTTGGTAGGTAGTTTACTTACTTTTGTGTGTGTGTATTATTATGTCCATAGTACAATAACAATAATAATCACAATCCTCCAGTGATACGGTTATTACCACGTGTATGACCAAAAGTAATCCTATTTAGAGAAACTTGGATAGGTTTTTAAAGCGGACTTTGTATAAGAAAAAGAAAATTCACTGGGGTCACCTCAACCATTTTGCTTTTTCTTAGTATTACGACAGTAGTAGTGCAGAGCTATACTGCAAACCAATGAAACAACAACACACGGTGTGTGGTACGGTAGTAGTAGTAGCGGAAATGAAATTACATTTCATGGAACATTTCACGCGCAAATAGTAGTAGTACTTGTGTGTATCATCGACTATCATGTGTATGTGTCTACTTTTACTTGTGTAAATGAGAGCGTGTGGACGGTTGTGGTAGTACTGCAAGTTGATCGTATTTTCAGATAAGAACTGTTATTACAGCTTAAATATTAAATGACACATGGGAGATTGCGAAAACGGCCATATTTCGCTGCAATAATCATTACTTTTATTGTTTATTTCAAANGCTGCAATAATCATTACTTTTACTGTTTATTTCAAATCTTATAAATGCTAAAGAGACAATCAGCTAGTTAGGAGGAAAAAGTAGAGAGAAATGCTGACAGTAATTTACAATTAATTTTTTTGCTGCTGTTATCACTTATCTGTACTCTTTTTACTGCAAACTATACCCCCAAACAACTGGAGACAACCTTTATGGTGTGGACCAAAGTAGTTGACTTGAGTCAATCAGTTGAACTGCTGTATACCTTTTAAAATTGGGAGTTGTCACTGTCAATACAAAACGGTAGTAACTACTTTTAATGATAGCTACCCATACAATATATATTTTTTTCATTTGATATGTGCATCCATTATCCACACACACCCAAATTTGGTTTGCTGACCAAAAATCATTAATTCACTTTATAAATCACAATGAAGTCATAATAAAGCACGTGTGCTGTGTAGTTTGACTAGTTTGATGTTTGAGAGATGATGGGTTGCTGCAACGATGATGCCAATCGAGGTATGTTCTACACTCGCTTTCGCTGGCTGTCGGCTATGTGCATTAAAAACACTCGCTCTAAACAGATTCCCTGCTTCTGGATGGAAAGAAACTCACTTCACCCCAGCAGAAACTAATGAAGACATTGCAGTTTTAGATGTAGCATATGTGTTCATTTAGACAATATAATAAATATTAATTAATATGTGTACGCGTACAATATGTGTACACACACAAATTTTTGCATAATAATGCATAATTGATGTTACAGGCAGACGATAGTCATAAAATACGTGCTTGTTACGCAACGTCAAATAAAAGTAAATAGGGAAAACATCAAAAGTGTTTGAGTTGAAATGTCCCAACAAATGAATGTCAGGCAAAATGTACCGTTACGTAAATACATCTTTGTGTGTTCTTCTGCTTTAAAGTGGGTTGGAGGAGGACAAGCTTTACAAAATGGAATGCAATATGGTTTTGTAATTTGTACGTGCAATAAAATATAAGTTTCACTACCTCAATGTTTCAAACAACTTCAGTTAGTATATGATGATAACTGAATATTATTCTATGGATCAGCTATGCATGGTTGTTTGCAGTTTCTGTTAGCAGTCATTATCATGTTTGAAGTATCTGTTGTACGCACACATTTTGCTAATTAGAAGTTTCCATTTCAAAAGTTCAACTTTGAGTTGAGCTTTTTTGTCATTGTAGTAGTGAGTAGTGACCAATACTCAATGTACCATAATAATATTATAAATTGGTGGTAGTATGTACGTGTTTTAATGCGTACCTATTAGTTTGGACAAGCCCGAGGTATGTACCTAAATATGTACATTTGTTTCTGTTGTATATTACACACACATGTCTGTCTGTCGCATTTGTACAAGGTGGGGATTCAAACTATCAAGTGGGACTGATGTAACGAACGACTAGAACTACTAGTAGTAGGATTGGTAGTAGAATCGCTGTTGTAAATTTTGTTGATGAGATAGATACACCAAAAATTATTAATAACTAGAAAGTGACTGCTCCAAGCTCCTGCTACAGAGAACGAAATCAAATTATATGATAGGATTAGACTAGGAGCATTTTGCGTTTTTAGGTACAATCCTTCAGGGCAGCATCACAATCAGCAGAAATAATGTGGTCGTTGTTGTAGGTTGATAAATGCCTAAAGCAGTAGCAGAGAGAGAGA
>JAHZMT010001734.1:0-30071 GCA_027743785.1 Sinhomidia bicolor | reverse complement strand
CGTGACCATCAAAATATATACCTATATATACATATCTAGCCTCAACGCACACGTAAATATCAGGAAAGTGGCAAACGGCAAATTATTATGGTGTCTTTTGCAGAATATTTTTGTCATCTGTATCTGTTCAGCAACGCCCATAAATATTCTTCGTAAAAACTACTGACTGTTAGTTGCTGCATATACGAATCGTACATTGTATGCTTCAATTAAAATATTTTTTGCAATGTTTGTATGGGAAAGGTTGACGTTTTGATGGGTAACATGAGATAAGTTAACTCTCAATGCATAAAGAATTGTTGTAATTTTATCTCTTTCACATTGAAAATTTGTCATCTTGGTCAGTACAAATAATGGTCGTGGTCGGAGAATTAAATAAGTCTTTCAACTGTTTTCGTTACCTGCATACAGTGTAATTTCTTGAAACTAGAGTTGATTAGGCAATGTTATTCACGAACAATTTTGAGAATTTTTGAGAAGTGACGGGAATGATGAACAATGCAGCAATTCTTCTCATCATGAAGACGTTGTTAGCTTTTTGCAATGATGATTAGAGTACTTCAGAGACTACGTCAAAATGACTTCGTATACGGAAATAATTATTAATTAACTAACTTCGAGAGTAAAGGAGCAATCATGTCATATTCTGCCAACCAAAGAATTTATTATTTCTAAAATAACTATAAAATTTCTTTTAGCTGCCTGCGAACAAACGTACTAGGTATTCCGGAATTTGTTTAAATCTGAGTTTTCTTTGAAGGATTTCCTTTCGTAAATCATTGCTATGGACAATCGACAATGTTCAATGACATACTTTACTGAAAGTTTCTAAAGCAGAGTCAATTGAGTCGAAGTCGTGAATCGAATGGCAATTGGCAATCTCAAAAAACATGATGATCGCTTGTCAAAGAAAAAGAGGAATTTCTAGTATATTTTCGTGTTGCAAGTGCAAGTTGCTGCAATTCCAAATAGGTATACTTTTTGTGCAGCTTTATTGATCAAACTTCTCAAGAAAGAGGTCTATTTACGTTGGAAGTAAAACACACCAGTGAGAATAAGATAATTTATAAAATTTAATTTTGACTTCTGTGATCAATTTTATTCATGACAAATGGAGCCTGGAGGAGATTTTAGCTTTCAGCATCTGCCAAATTTTAAATTTTCATCAGTTGAAAATGCTGATTTGAAAGAACGCCTTACAAAGTGGTCCATGTTAGATGGACTAAAAATTCAAGCATATTCATTTGATAAAGCATTTCGTAAATACAATGAAACGGATTTTATTTTGGTAAATATTTTATTTTTTACCCACATTCCAAAAGTCACACCATTTTAAAGATTTTATTGGCGGCTCACCTAATAACAGAAAGTATGATAAGACATTTTTTTCCTGTTTGTTAGGACTTTTTCGGTTGTGCAAATGTCGTTTCGACGCTTGCAAAGGCAACTCTGGATCATAAATTTGCTCCTATGGGTAATATTCTAGTTACATCTTGATTTGCTCTAAACATTGTCAACATTATATATTATATGCCTAATTAAAAATATTACGCAGACACTGACTTTATTGCTTATTGGTTTAAAGGTATCCCAGCGGAAACCGTCAAATTTTCTGAAGTAAAATGTACGTTAACAACTTTGCACATTTTTGATAAACTGAAAGAAGGCAATAAAATTGTTCGTTCCAATGGCTCAATTGTTAAATGCATGCCCCATTATGTAAGTGGCGAGATAAGCGAGAATGAGAAGAATCAAACTTGTGATGTGGAAATTGCTGATAACCTTAGGAAGGTGTATAAATAATTCTCATAAAAATATTTACCTAATTCACATCATCATTTATGATTGCTTGCCTTTCTAAACTTTTTGATTTATACAGCTTATCTTTTGTGACATCATTGACGACAACAATGATGATTTCGAGGATATCAATGATGTTTTGACTAAATCTGAAAGAAAGGAATTTCTGTTTTCTTTGTTTTCTCATTTGGTTACCGGAGGTTCTTTGTGTCAATATGAAGACAATGTTGAACCATATCTGGAGATTACAAAACTTTTGTACAAGGACTTGATCGCAGTTGCACAGGTTCAGGAAGATGCAGGCGACAGCGACAAGCTTAAAGTGTTGTCGCATGTCTACAAAATTCATTCCCTGTCCAATGAGTGTGCCGTAGCCGGAAGCAAAAATTTATTGTTTCTTCGACAATACTTCAACAACTTCTTTTACATAATTATAAATCCGCTGAAGCAACTTTGTTTCACCCTTTACTATCATGTTTAGTAGTTAACAGTAGAGTGCATTCGAACAGTAAACGCTTAAAACCGGGTGCGTCCTTTATTCATAAATAATATTTAATATCTGAAACATTTCTGAAACTGTAATATCAAAAACGTGTAAAATATATTTCATAATACGCCAAAAAATGTACAATTACTACGATTAGTTTTACAAGCAAGAAAACGCTGAATCTTTAGACAGCAAATATCAATGTCTCCGTAAAAATATATATCATTACGATTTCACAAACATAAATTTTCGTATAAAATTAAAATCTTTCATTAAGGTATTTTATAACTATTAGTTTATCTATTTCTATTGTATTTCACACATTATAATAATAATATTTAAATAAGCAAATTGTTTTGAAAATGGACATTATCTAAAAAAGTCATTTAATTTATATATTCCATAACCGCACAATTTACTTTTTCGTTCATCGTGTATGTACATAATAAAAAACAAAATGCTTTACAGTAATAATGACATAATATTTTATTACATATACCTAAATCACTGGCAGATGGTAATAAGTACTTACGTAGGTACTTACAACTTATGTCACATTGCATGGAAAAGCTAATAAGAAATTTCATTTGCTTATTGCAAGACGCATGTAAGTTCATTGCTACTCGAGTGGAAAATAGCATAGCGAATAATAGCGATCTCAATTATAGTCATGTTCTATACTAGCAAATTAATAAAACCATTAAAAGGAAATTAGAATGAATAAAAATGTGCATAACAATTTGATTACATGTCTGCAGTTACGTGTAACTCATCATAAGATGAGTAAAACCAAGATTGCCTAAACTAACTTACTCAAGTGGAATGGAGACTTGGATGAGCGTGAGCAGAACATAGATTAAGAAATCACAAACTAACTGCTAAAATTTAAAAATGAGATGAAGAACTGAATGTGAGTTGAACAAAGTAAAAATTATTATAAATATAAACATGACGGCTGCCTGATTTCCTTCTTTAATTCAAGTCTTTAAGTTTGAAGAAACTTGCATAGTTTACAAAAAAATATTTGTATTATGATGAGGTCTGACGAAGAAGTAACATTTCTACTATTCCTAGAAGCAGCAACTACCAGTTCGGTGATGCGTCACCTTAAAGTACCAACTGAAATAATCTACAATGAATCGCATAGAATGACGTTTGTCTCTCAGTTTGGGGTCTAGGTTTAAGAATCAAGAATCTAATGTCGAAATCAATCTAAAGATATCAATCATAGGTCCATTTATACAATTATTACAACTGCAATAAATAACCAAACAAACTGCATTGTTATTCCTCACAAGTGCTCATAATTCTTTGCAAATGGATACCTTGATACCTAATTCATACTACAGTGGTTGATTATAGTTGAAATGATTGTTATTTTTAGCTTGTTTAAGTACAATAATAATTGTATCTATATACTGCGTCCCAAAAGATTGCGAAAACACACTTGCAATTTTGTACCCAAACATGGAAAATCCCATCTCCAATCTGCTTTACAAAAAGCATAACATATATAATACGTCGTATTTACGATGAGTAGCAATAAAGCTGACCACAAAATATTTTGACCAGACAAGTTAGCATCAACCTGTCGAGTTTTTAAAGTCTGCATGTGCTAAAATAAATCATGGCTCGTCTTTTCTAGTGACTGCATAGATGATAGATATAACTTTGTGTTGTGTTATATAAAATTTGCTTAAGTAAATGAAGAAAAGCATGTTTTTTATTGACATGAATAGTAACACAAACTGAGAACAAAGTAGTACCTTCACATATTATTTTGTACCTGTATAAACTTTAGCCATTTCACACGCAGCTTTTCATGGGAGCACATGGAGTAGTTCTATTGTCTCGTAGTTTTCCAATTATATAGCATCCAATTTTCATTTTGCAGCCACACCATGCACCAAAATGGAAACGTGTCGCGACATTTCTCAGTCAGTTCAGTTATTTTAGCAATTATGCTAATTGACGTTGTAAGTTCATTTTCAGTTTCAGTACCTCCAGTGAAAACTGTATGTCGTACCATGCACCCTGGACATGACAAATACAAGCCGCAAACATCAGATAGTCCTTTTCTGATTTCAACCGACGTTTCCGAAATAAGTGGGGGGAATGTTGTAGATGGTAAATAACATAAAGTAAAAGCAATTATACTGTAAATATAGATTGTTTTTAAAAAGTGATTTACCTATTCAACTATAAAAGAATCGTTAATTAAATGTTATTGCACGTGGCATCATCATCTTCTGCTGAAATAATTAAGGCGCGTCTAGTTTTTATAATTGGCAATTAATAATTGCTTATTAGTGAAGTCATATTGTATTTATGTACACGCATTCCACTTCACATGCTGAATACATTATAAACTTTTATTTTCAGTGTCGTTACACGGAGTAGGAAACCACACATTCAAAGGGTATTATCTTCAGGCAAGAGATGAAAAAAATTCACCAATTGGTATGTTCAACTCAAATACCTTGGCTAAGGTGCACAGCTGTGGTGGAATGAGAGCAGTAAGTTGCCAGTTTGTCTATCAATTAATTTTATATTAATCATCTTATTTCTCAAACGGATATTATAATTCTATAAAATTCTGAAAATCGAATATATAATAACATAGCAAATAATTTTGTACGTAACTTTTAAAGAATGCTGCACATCATGCCAATTCAGAGGAGAAAAGCCGAATACACGTTTCTTGGCTTGCCCCAAAAACATATCGTGGCGATATTACATTCACGTAATGCTTTTTTCAAGGAGCATGGATGAAAAGAACTTAACCCTTGTTAGCTCAAATTAATAACGTGAATGCGTTTATTTATTATAACGCGTGATATTTACCTATTTGAGGTAACAAGGGTTTTGTTGTTTTTATCTACGCTTTTTCATTTTTATTTAAAAATCTTTGTGATGCACGTGCAAAGTCAAGATTCACATGTTAAGAAATACCATACAATCCAGTGATAGGTTAGTTGTATATACATAAGACCAACCTTTTTACTTCTGGACTATACTAAACTAACAACGGTATTTTTTACATGCAAACCTTGGTGCAAAATAATCACCAAGATATTATCTTGCTGTTAATTCATATTGATGTTTCTTATTTCAGGGCAACGTTTCTCGAAAACTATGTTACATTTTGGACACAAGTGAAAGCTCCAACTGTCAAAGTTGTCTCATAACTTTCATATTTTTATACTGATTCCAATTGCTAATATTGTGTTTATACCAACGTTTATACAGATTGTAAAATAAACAAGCTACAAAATGTAAGCTATCTATTTCAGTTCATTTGCAGCCTTGTTACTGTTGATTATAGGTTAGAGTATAACATGGAACACAAACATATATTTACTTGTTTTTTTTTAAATTTAAAGCCCCTCCGCGTGACTTGTTTGAAATATGTATCTTATATACCCAAGCTGGTCATTAATCAGGTAATTTGCAAAATTGTGCATAAACTGCAATCTATAATTTACAGAGACGCCAATGGGACTTTAACTTGAGTTGGTTTAACAATAGTGTAAGTGTAAAGCATTATCCAGTTGATAATATCAACACAATTACTTAAATCAATTGGACTGTGACTGTGCACTGTTTCAAAGACTGGAAGCAATTAGAAGTTGACAAAAGTAGTACATCCTAACAGGAAAAAAGGTATATAGGTAATTAAAGAACATTTGAGCGAAGCCATTGTCAGCATTTGATGTATTTTAACAGCAATGGAATTGGCAGGTTTTATTATCATTTACATTTCTATATGCCTAACCAAAAAACCACCATTAGTATTATTAGATTTCATATAGGTAAATGCCAACAGACAAATTATATAACATATGATAAAGTCCTAGTCAAGTGCACCCATAATAACGAGTGCTAATTATCAATATCGAATTTTTATTTTAAACTATGTTTTTGTTTTAACAATTATTGTTAACCTACTGGTTGCGTTGAAAAGTTTCACGACAATTGAACAGGAACATTTGTCGTTCCTTCTTCTTTTTAAAATATCTGCACACGCTCTATAAATAATATTTACGAAACGACTATTTAGAAGAAATATATTTAAGTAATTTGGTCTAGTATTAAAGCTAACACCATTTATCATCAGCCAGCACACATCTCTTTTATAAAAAGACTACGAAATGGCACTTGCTTTGTATTCTGATTATAAGGTGCTGCATGTAATATTTTCCTTGTCGTTACTTCTTCAAGAATTTCCCCTAAAGCACATTGCTATTGCCAAAGTTCAGCCTCATTTTAATACTGCCTGGTTTCGGGAAATAATAACAGCTACTATTCCATTTGAATTAAAATACTGTTCATATTTCATTCTTCACCAAGATCATTTGGTTGATGAAGCTACAGAAGCGGTATTAGAAGCTTTGGAGTCTCGGGACAAGTTTCTTTTATCTTTCAGTAACCAAAAAGCTACAAGCAAAATGCAAAACATTGTTGATGTGCACAAGCTGCGAGACAAGTGTATAATATCGTTTATCCAAGTTTCAAATTTAAATGCAATTCAAACAGACAACTCTACAAGCACAGGAGTTGACCTTCTCTATGAGTTTATAAAAAGTGTAGACGGTGTTGTAAAAAAAGATGAGGATTATTTTATATTCCATTCGCACCGCGGAGAAAACATGGATACATTGTTCAGTCGAGGTTTAGTAGCATCTAACGTGAAAAATAAATTGGGAATAAGGCTCCACAGTATTAACATGAATGAGCATAATCCCGAGGTTACATTGTACACAACGTGTTTTTATTGTGCATGCGGAGATCCCTCTCTTCACATCATCTTCAACATTTCAAGTCATAACTCAGAAGGCTTCCACTTGAGTGGCTCAGCAAGTCATATCCTGTTTCCTGATCTTCTTAAAGACTTTCACGGAAAAGAGTTTGCGGTGAGCACCCCAATTCTGGCACGATGGTTAATTGAGATTCGTGAAACTTCTCCAGGATATTGGAAGATTCGTCGAGGCGTCATGAACTCTGCCTTTGTTCATATTATGGAAAAACACAATTTCACGGCAAGATACTTCCCGTCAGTTGGTGGAGGTGGAACTGGATATAGATTTGCCAATGGAACATGGGTTGGTACAATTGGCGATGTTCTATCTGGAAATGCGGACATAGGTCAAACAACTGGCCAGATCTTCAACCGCAACAAAGTGGCTGGTTTCAGCTTCCCTATTACTTATGAATGGCTAACCTTCACAACGGGAGAACCGCAGCCTACTTACTCTTGGAAAGCTGTCTACTGGCCGTTCACACCCTTTTTGTGGTTGGCTGTAATCGTATCAGTTGTCATTTCCTTCTTTGGATTATCATTCCTTTTGGAAGCTACCAACCAGCAAAGCAGTTATCCTTCTGGAAAAGTGGCTGTAATCTTTCTCCTGAGAAGTTTTCTTGAACAAGATGCAAAGATATTACAAACGAGTTCAAAAAGCTCGACACGAACGTTTATAGCTTTTTGGCTTATCTTTTCACTACTAACAGGCACAGCGTATCGCTCAAAGTTAGTTTCATTTCTCGCCTTTCCCACAATAGAGCAGCCACCACAGACATTCGAAGCCTTGGCAAGTTCCAGTCATTTTCAAATTGCTTTGCAGTATCTTCGTGGCGCTGCCTACTCCCTTATCAAAACTTCTACCAATCCCACGTTTCAAACAATTTTTAACAAAATGGAACTGATTGAAAATGACGCAAAATGCTTTCAACGTGCCATTGAGAACGCGCATTTCAGTTGCATTTCTTGGGACGCAATCGCATCCTTTGTATATCACAAAAATCTTAGTGACAGGTATGGTAATGTTCCATTGATCAAAGCCCGAGATACAACAAGTTTTATTGTCGTTGGTCTCACCTTTCCAAAACGAGCTGTGTTTCGAATCAAGTTTGACTTAGTTCTTCACCGAGCATTTGACATGGGTCTCATGAGGAAATGGATAGAACATGACTATGAGTTTATTCGTAAAGAACGAATTAAATGGGAAAAGGCAACCCACATATCTCCTGTGGTTTATGCACAGGGGGAAACGGTGAATCCTCTCAAGATTCAAAATTTAAGTGGAACATTCTTCATCATTTTGATTGGTTTGTTCGTTGCGTTTCTACTGTTTTCTGGGGAAGTATTTCCGTGGAAAGTGAAATACAAAGCTATTCTATGTATTTAGCAACCAAAAATCAAGCAAGTCATTCAGAATTAAATACTAGCATGTAATATGACGAGACTTTGTTGTAACCCAAAACGCAACTAATAATTTTATTGTAAATTATCAAAGGATTTATTACTCCGATAAAAGAATTGGCAATGTACGTCAAGTGTAATTAGAGCCTTATTCTTTATCAATGACTCATCATCATATAAATAAAAAAAAGTCGTGTAAAATGAAGAATTTAACATGCTAAGCTAACTCTTAACTTTGAATCGTCTTTTTTGTAACTATCTTTTTTCAATGGTGGAAGGCTATAGCTAATGGCTACATAAACATTAAAATACTATCTACAATGATATCAGTAAGAATGGTCACCGCCAACAGTAGCTATTGAAAAGAATTCAACAAAATATGTTGTGTCAAACAAAAAAAAGGTTGTAACTAAATGTTAGCAGACGAAACTGATTTTTTTTGCTGGCTCAATTTATATTATGAAGATTGTAAAGATAGCCGAGTCCTTAAGACCAAGACTGCGTATAATCTCTAAATATCAACTTGTACTAAATTATTCAAGTCTGATGAAGAGACACACGGTAAACTGGGACAAATACTTAATGTCCACAAAGAATATAAGGATATGCATCTTGAATAAAAGCTTCAATTTGTGATATTTTCATGTCAAGGCATCATAGAAGGATTCACTCGTAAAATCGCTAGTAGTTCATTACCGCGTATTAAACAATGCTGTTCTTCTACTTAAAACTTAATGAATCAAGTGACGACATGTAGAGATGTTATTGTAATGATGAGTCTGTTACTTTATTACAGGTTGAGCAGTTAATGTTAGTTGTTCATGCTGAAAGTGGAAGTGTTGGTGTTAAAGAAGAAATTATCATTGCAATTATTGACGGTGCTTGCAGTAAAATGTATTTCCATTGGTGTTTACAGTTGACACGAAGCGAGCAGACTGCGTGCGTACGCGCTTGACTAATTGACTATGTATTAATATTGATAATGTACCTATATTTGCATTAATGATTTAAGTAAAGATTATGAGTTGAGTTCAAGTCAAAGTATATTCATTGTCATTAGTCACTCAAGCAAATAAAGATCCTTAAAATATTATTGCGTACAAGTGCACGTGACATCCATAACATTTTTTATTCGTTAAAAAATATAACAAGAAAAAAGCTGGCAGTTAATGACTTTATGTTACAAAGCTAATGCATCATCATCATCGTGGCACAATCATATTTTTTTTCAAATTTATCTCATTTCCTAGAATTTAAGAAGCCTACTAAAATTTTTGCAATAAAAGGATTTTTTGCTACATCCTCCAGTATCCATTACAGACCAGCAAAACATTTTGTTCTCTTGCATGTCTGTCATTCTTATCAACAACACATAATATCATGCAACCAAACCTTTTGCTACTATACTTGTTCCATGACCACATCCACATACCAGTGAAGTCAATTTCTTGTGGTAAGTCTGGGCTGGGATAACAAAATTTTTGGGATAAAAAAGTCCAATATATTTGAAGACGTGCATTAGCTGATGGTTGACGTGATGTGAGAGCTGCTGATCTGAAACCACAACATGTGTAACCAAATGGCAGCTAAAAAAACGAACTGGCAAAAACTTCCTTTTTAAGGCGTTTGTATGCTAGGCAAGGTTGTGAAGGTCAGGCTTGTATATTATTACTGCTTATTATACCATCAAACCATGCATTATGCATATAGGTATGTATATATTTACGCCATTCTCCTGTGCAGCGTACGAAATTACTTGATTCCTGTAGCTTGATAGCGCTAAATGCTTGGGCATCACTTGTGTTGAGTTTTGGCAGGTGGGTGCATTCAATGCCAGCGTAAACAGGCTGGAAATACAATAACAAGAAACTGATAATAGAAATAACAATAAAATTACACTACCTGTAATGGTCTCGTAATACCCTCCATTGTACTTTGGAATCTCTACTGCTAAATCATGTGCTTGCAAGAAGAAAAATGCTAAATGTTCCTATACGGCAAAAAGTGAAGGAAGGAAGGATGATGATCCTACGTCGACGGTTCATGCTGTTATGACTAAACACAATGCATAGTTCTAAAATTGTTCAGGAACTATCAGATCACCATAAAAATGAACAATATATAGGTATACATATATAGGTACTCTAATGTACACCGCTGTGAAGTTACTGGTTCTCTATTCTTGTATATTATTGTGGAGGCTATTACTATTATTACAACACAGCCCATGAGACACAAACCTGTTGTAAGTTTATCAGCGTGGTATTTACTGCAAAACTCACTGTTCCTTTAGCAGTGATGATGATATGTTTTACAAACTTTATGTGTACACTATAGTCGCATCTCCTTTTTGTGATGATAAAACTGTGGAAAGTATGCGTTAGCAGAGCCCTTGAGAAATCACAATTGATTACACACAGGAAGTCTTCAATCTATGTATGTCTATTTGATAAAAAAAATTTAAATGTAAATCATTACGTATATTGGACTGTAAACCAATCTTATTTTCATCATATATAAAGATTATTATAAAGTCTCCTACCGGTTCCGGCTCTAAAGCATAATTACACTCGTACAATTTGCCACCATTATAGTGTCTTTGTAAAGAAAAGGCAAAGCTAAGGATGGATTTTTGTTTTTAATGGATTTAATACGGCAAGTTGTTGTGTACAACGTACAAACCTACCTGTGATGTTACATATTTTCCTCGAGTTTACAAAGTTTACAAAGGCATTGCGTGCACTAAGCGCTATTCAATATTATCCATGTACCTAAACTATGTATATCAAACGCTGTCATTTTGTAAAGGCAATGCAAGTTGAAGAGGCATAAAAAAATGTTTATTTATCCCTGATGAATGTGCATGTGGTACAAGTAACGTTATTCGTAGCATTTCTATTTGTACATTTAGTATCAAGTTCTCTTCAATAAGTCTGACACAATGGCAAACAGTAAGCGTCACTTGTAGACAAACAACCGTTGCAGCCGGAAGGAAGAGCGCATTTTATATTTCATAATATGATTTAGATTGCCCGTACTGAAAAGTCAAAAGAATGTCAGCACACCTGCGTTTTATATAAAAGCGTAGACAATTACAACAGCAAGTGAATTGAGCTACCAGTAAAATGAACCATCGTCACGAAATGTAAAGTTTTCAAATATTCTGAACGTCTCTGTACACGTAAACTTTTATTTTCGATACATATTTAATGTACCTATTTGGTTGTTTGGTAAAATGCAAAGTTTTTTATGTGCAGTGTAGCTGTGTTTTTGTGCCAAATGAACGATTCAGTGCATAGTAAACTTCATAAAGTTTAAACTTATCAGTGACGTAAAGATTTTTTCTTTTTCAAAAATGGCTAGCGACATTAATGAAAACTCTGAGTGGGAAAATGTAAAAGTTACCCCAGACGGGAAATATCTTCGTTCCAGTTTTCCAGGATTGTGGAAACCCTCGGCTGAACGTGGAAATCACAGCCTGTATCCACTTGAGTGGATACAAGGTAATTAGTTTCACAAAGGTTGTGCATGCATTGTGTATATCTGGATTGGTGGATACTTATATATTTTTTTCTATTCTATTTTATATTTTCAACTATGTTGATGCATAAGAAATTTTGGTTTTCAGAGACGAAAGAAAACTCGGTATATCGACAAAGGAGCATAGGATAACTAATTAATTGAATGAAAATTTTGCTACAGTGTAAAAGCAAAGGAAAAGTATATCTACCCACGTAGTTAATAGAGAGTAGGGGTAGCATTTCATGCCAAATAGCAAAGCTGCAGGCTACCCAGCTCCAAAATAAGCTGTATAAGCAGTATTGCATTTGCCTACTTATAGTTTCAGCACTTTAAATCTCCCTTTCAAACTTTTTCAATTTTTCTTGCGTTAAAAGCACAACAAAAAGTCTCCAAAGTGTTTGTTTTAAGCTAATATCGTTAAGTGTATAATACAATATTATTTTATTTTGTGTAGTCGATAATAATAATAATAAAAGTTAAAACGACTTTGCTTGTCGTCTTGTTTTGCATCTTTGTCAGTAGTCAGTGCTGATGGTGATGGTGGCGGTGGGTTTGTAGGTGTAGGAAAAAACTTTTTGACTGTGTTGTTTTTTCCTTTGTTTCCAGCCAAACGAGAATTAGATGACATTGGAGACTATTGGCGTGTCTACGACAAGTTATACAACCTTGAGTCTTTCATTCAAAAGCATCCTGGTGGTACGTTGTTGCAAATTCATCTTAACATTTTATTATTGTCATTATTATAAAATGACATTTCACTGCGTACACAGTTTTACTACGCAATGGCGTTATGTATTATTTATATTTATAGTAACGTCATTGTTTTTACGTATTACTTTTGGTAACGATTTTTTTTGTTTGGTTTATCAGGTGCCGACTGGATTGAATTGACAAAGGGGTAAGCAGTAGTAAGAAACAACGAACAACTACTACATATATTGTTAATGATACGTTATACCCAAGAGAATTGAGAACAGATGCACGTCTCTTTTTTAGTCTTGCATGTGAGCAGCAATTTTAGCCGAAATTGTTTTTAAAATATATATGTACATTTTTTCCAATTTTCAGAACTGATATCACGGAGGCATTCGAAGCTTCTCACGTAATCAACGTGAACAAAGTAGAAGCGATTCTGGCAAAGTATTATGTTAAAGAAGCAGAACATCCCAGGAATTCTCCGTATACGTTCAGAGAACAGGGTTTTTACAAGACATTAAAACGAAGAGTTGAACCAGTTCTGAAGGTTTGTTTTTTCCCTTGCATATTGTATACCTATATTATATTCAAAAAAGTCGACGATGACTTTCACGTTGAAAGACACAGGATAAATTCCATTCTACTGACAGCGGTGTTTCTAGTGGTGCAGCAGTAACAAAGTTGGCTGTCATTTTGATATAGAAGGAAATTGCAAAAATAATATGCAATCATAACAGTATTTCTAATCAATTCGTATAATAATGTATTGTGTGCTAGGATAGGAAAAAATCTATTGTCATTCTTTGCAATTGTCATGCTCATTAGTTATTATATTGTTCACACAGTGCTAAAAAAAAAGGACGCAAAAAAGAATTTTAATGTTCATAGTAGTATTAGTATTGCACACTGAATGATGTAAAAAAAGAAAAGAAAAATTTCTCATATGATCCAAAAATCAATATAAATATTTTAATTCAACATGTGCGCTTCAAGTTAATATTTAATTCGAAAAACAACCAGGAGTTATTTTTAACTATCATGATCATGTAATTTAAATGCAGATATAGTGAGCAAAACATTTGTGTATAAAAAATGTACACGTTTTGCATGCATCAGCGTTTGTTAACTTTTTTTTAAGCATGTGTGTTACGTTTTACTTAAACTACTCTAGGAATACTGTTGCATGTTGCTGCCTTTGTCATTCATTTCATGCTTCTATGATCAGTTTGTATGCCATTTTGGAAGTGCGCAATGGCCATGACTTTGACCATATAATTTTTTGGAAAAAGAGACGATACCTTTTAGCATAATAATAAAGCAATAATAGATAGTTTGATGCTTGTGTGTACCTATATGGCACATCAACAAAATCACGGGGCAAACAATGCAAAATCTCTTCGTCATGACATGAAGTTGCTGCTGCTGTGTTAAGCAAATAGGCTTATGTCTCATCAATGAGTTTTTTCAAGTTCTAGGCATCTTGTTACTAATTCACCTTCTTCTGATGTGCATTTAATCTCTCGCATAATAGATAAATGTTGATGTTGACACTGGAAGCCCTTCTGAAACTAGTCGGCTAGTCGTCGTAATAGTCACTATATAGCTTTTGGACATATCAAAAACAAATTTGCTAAAAGGAATGAATCATTTCAAAAGTCAATGAATGCTATAAAGCATCATACAACATAGGCTACATTACATGATGGCAATATTGGGATTTTCTATAGGTGTGGATATTTGATACACCATTTGTAGCATCGTTGTTACACCGTTACATTTACCAAGAGCTTCTGCTGTCATGAAATTACATGTTATGGCATGTGTTCATGTAGAACCTTCAATTTTATTCCACTATGAGTTACACCATTGACAAAGGGAATGGCCCTTATTATAGGCATCATCAATAAATATTCATCATGTCAAATCTGCCTTTATCATCATTATCATCTCCGGTACTATTTTTCTATTTTCTGCAATAACAAGATCGCTTTTAGTCGCTCCAACTTCAACTGAAGGGAAACCAGATAAAGACGCTTGATTAATGACCGCCAAGCGGTACAGGAAGAGTGCAAAATATGTTTAAAGTGGCAATGAGAGTTGGAGCACTTTGCATATTAAAGCTGAGGGAAATATTTTGATTCCAAATTACTTATTGTTAGCAAGCTTGGTTTTTTCTACCCAAGTTCAACTACTTTGATAACAAGAAATTTTTATACGCTATAGGAATAGTATTGATTCATCAGGCTTTTTATAGTTTAGTGCTCTCTTGTTGTTTGTGTGTGAGAGTTTGAGTCAAATTGGGTTGGTATTTTCATGGTAAAGTGGAAATTAATGAAGGATGCCATCGGGAAGATGATAAACTTATTTTAGTATACACACACAGCAAAGTAATAAACGTAACATTTTTTAGACTATGCTGTTACAAAAGTTTTTTTCTACCGAGGCTACATTAATAGTTTCTTTTTTTACAAATTTGTTTACATACGACTGGATAGTTATGGCCATTGATAAAATTTACGCATTGTTACACTCTTTAGTTACAGTTATATCACACTGATGATCCCACTATCAACCATTTCCCAACCCAATTATAAATGTTTTATATTGTAACCTACTGAAGCATTTATGTAGCGCATTGTGATCACCAACAATCCAATAATATACAGTAAAAAAATTCCATCTACCAGTAACCTTGAGGCATCATCTAAGGTCCAATTTTTAGGCAAAGCGGGTTTGTTGTTGTGAGCTCTGCACATCAAAAATTAATGTGGATAATCGCCAACAAAATTATTCCAAAATATGTTGCAATAATAAGAAAAACATAATAATAATAGTATTTGTACGTGCACAAAAAGGCTGCTACAAAGTAAGAATTTTAATTTGAAAATATGTATCCCTTTATTTTATAAATTGCTGCTGACACTGATACTGACTGAGCATTAGCTGAAAGTTTGTATGAAACAATACAAAAAGGTCATGTTTAACGCACGTTTTCCTTCTCCAGAAACATGGAACAACGGCTAGTCGAAAAGTGCTCTTGACGCAGGATCTTCTCGCCATCGGTTTCATAACTCTATCCATAGTTGGGGCATGGAGGGATTCGATTGGAATAACAATGTTGGCAGGACTTCTCCTTGGTATGACCACTACTGCAGCACACAACTTTTTCCATCTTCGGGATAGCTTCCGACGATACTACTTTGATCTCAGTGCCTGGTCGTCGTATGAATGGAGAATTACACATGCACTCAGTCACCATCTATTCCCAAACACTATTTTGGTATGTTATGCTTTTGTCTGTAACTTAATCTTTGTCTTTTTCCTCTTTCTTTCATGCTGTATGGTATATTATCCTACTACGTTTTTTGTGTTGTTTGCTTGTGTCGCATGATATGTGTGATGGATAATCCGGTGGGTTCTGAAAAATGAGCCTGATTAAAATTCATCCCCAAAAGGTTAAAGTTGTAACCAGAAAAATTTAAACGATGTTGACGCTCGTACCTTACTTTGTTTTTTTGGCAGGACTACGAAATTGCAGTTTTTGAACCCTTTCTCGAGATGCTTCCCTGTCGACCCAAGAATTTCTTCCAGCAGTATGGCTCTCTTGTGTATGCTCACTTAATTTATTGTGTGTTGATGCCACAAGACTTCTTGAAACGAACTCATTTATGGTACCTAGGAAAAACCAAACCAAGACCGGAAAATTTTATCGTTTTGGCTGGTATATTCTTTTAAAACTGAAAGTGTATGGATTTTTGTCTTCTGTATAAGTAAGATTATGTTTTTAAATTAAGATTGTATGCATTCTTCTAGAGCTGCTGATGTACATTTATTTTGCCCCGTCAGTTTGGGTAAGTTTTCAGTATGCTTTGAAACTTGAAATAACTTCTTATCTCCATATTACAGTATCTCTACCTATGGTCCTATCGATTAAGTTCTTATTAAGGTGCGAATGGAGTTAGCATCCTTTATGGAAATGTCTACGTCTATCTGTCCGTCATTCAAAACGATATCGCAGAAACTACAATATTTACAGTTTATATTTTTTAATTTGTATGAAGTCATTAACGTTTAATAGTAATCGTTATAAATCGCTGTAGTCTCTGCAGTCTAAGGAACTTTTTACAATAGCTTTTAAATTTTAACAAGTCAAATTTCGTTTTTTGTCTATTGATAACTGAATAATAGAGCCATAATAATTTAGAAGTAATTAAGATTTTGCACTTTGCACCTTCCATATATTCGGTTACAAGTATGTGTAGGTATGTAGGTATTTATAATTTTGTACTTACTGTTGAAATTCACTCTTATCCATGGCCGATATCCCATTATAAGAACCGTTCACTTCCCAGAAACTGGCAAGCCAACGTCAAAAAATATGATTGCAGTGTTCATGTATATGTATTCACTCCTGCAATGTGATTCAATGGCGAAAATTAGTTTTAGGTGTTCAAAATTAGATAGAGATAAGGTTTCACAACTCCATAATAGCAGTGTGCGCCACACGGTAAAAACTTGTGGTGGACTATGAAAATAATATGAGAATGGTATGCTCGTTCTATATATACCCTTTCTATTCATACAGTGACTTTTATTGCATAAATAGTCTAAAACATTGTAAAAGGTATTCATTTTTTTAGATAAATGTATGCTTACAGCTGTAATATCAGAGAAAGGTATTCTTCAAAATACTTTTGTGTGATGCTGACGAAGCTTTTGTAATTAAAATGATGTCTCCTCCTTACTCCTTTTGTTTTGAAAAGAAAGGAAATATGGCATGGTAAAAGAGACTCAATCGGATATGGTATGGTGTGCTCTTGTTAGATCTGTGAGCTCAAACTCCCGGTGTTGATGTTGATATGATGATGATGTGAAAGAATTATGAAAATTTCCTTTCGGATATGAGATCGAATTGCTATGTGCTTCTTTGTATTTCAGGCAGGCATCCGATGTTGGCTTGTGGTGTTGACAGTCGCTTCATATTGGGTAGGCCTTGTTGGAATCAATGCAGCCCATCATCACCCAGATTGCTTTCACGACGGCGATCCGGTGGAACGAGCGGAACCTGATTTTGGGTGAGTCTAACAGAATGAACAAACCAAACTGGTATTGTGGTAATGAACGAGAACAGAGAACTGCTTATGTACATATTAGAAGTCTCAAATAGAGAAAAGCAAAAATAAATTTTTAGATTAAGAAAACCTACACCTATATAGAAGTATATAGAAGAATTTCATTCTCCAATCTTAACTTTGAAGAACTACTGGTCTGTATGTCATACTGCATGCAGCGTGAATTATGTTTTTACTTCAAAAGTATTAATGCTTTAATATTCTTCTCCTTCATATGCAGACTCTGCCAATTGGATGCTACCATTGATAAAGCAGATGAAATTCACAAAACGGAATTTGCCATTCTCACTACATTCGGTGAACATCCGCTCCATCACTTATTTCCCGCAGTGTGCCATTCAAAACTACACCTTATAAAACCAATATTTGAGAAAACCTTGGAGGAGTTCCTGGAGAAAAATCGTTCCTTGACGCAGTTGGAGTTGTTTATAGGAACTCACAAACAGTTCGCTAGAACAACTCCAAATTATAGAAAAGGGACCAAGTAGAGCAAAGTTAGATGCTCCTAGTTCTGCAAAGACGTATACATGCTCAAAAAATATTAAACTATTAGAAACCTACACTTTCAACTTCTGTGCCAGTCATTGTACTTAGTATGATTAGAATTCTCATTCTAGTTTCTTACTAATAATTTTGCTCTCTTATTGCCTCGAGATATTTTGTAAAAATCGAGAAAACTTGATTTATTCTTAGGAAAAGGTTACAAAAATATTGAACATTATACACTGAAAATATTACAATAAAAATGAAGTATAAATTGAATGCTAACATTTACTGTGCGTATTTTTCAAATTGATATTTACTTTACTTTGATCACTGTTAATTTTCTCTAAAATTGGACTCGTTTTAAAAGTCAATCAAAACTGAGCAAATTATTGTTAATTTTTTATAATTTTGACACTAATTTTACTAAGCTTGAGTCTTTTTTCCGCCAGCATATCTACGCATTATACAACATTCTGCGTACTGACCTATTCATCGTAACAGATTGGGCAATTTTTTTAATGAGATCTACTTGTCGCACCGTTTTTATATGATACCAAATTGCTGATGTAACAACTTTCTGTACCATTTATAACGTAAATTTTTGTGAAAAGGTCAAATAATAGTAAAAACGACAATGACTCAGCTCCGGATGTGCTAGTAAACTGTACACAGGATGTCAATAGAAATTAAATGCTTCTTAAAAAGAATAATTGTATCATCTCTATATTATTTATACGCTCTATTAAATTTCCTGTCAGCTTAAAAAAAATACTTTTTAGAAGGTCACTGCGAGCATATTTATGACCATATAAATATGAACGGATTCGCTCAGTGAATTGTCATACTTCGATAGAGTTTCGAAACAATCCATCCGCATCCTATCCGTTCGACTGGAAAACAAGAAAAAAATATAGATAGTGTGTGTTCCTTCTTCGTCAATTTTTCAACAGCAACACAAAAATGGGTTTCCACTTTCACGGTATTCTGGCACTGTCCTTAATTTGTCTTCATTTAAATCGGATTACCCTGGCCGGAGACGATCTGCACGCTTGCTTTGAAAAGTTTAGTGCGGAGGATAAGAAGTCTGCAATGGCCGTAATGGAAACCTGTAAAACCAAGCTTAACCTTGACGCGATACCAAAACTAGAGGAATTGGAAAAGAACGGTTTTGATGACAAGGTAAGATTTTTTTATTAAATCTAAAATCTTGTATTCAAAGAGTGTCTATATTTTAGACATGAGCTGGGAACATACATACCACATATAATATTAATAATATACATATGCTATGTTTTCTTCAAGTTGAAGAAATGAATTTTACTCCATACATAATATATATTTATATACTTATTTTTTTCATTCGCCTCTAGTGCTTCTCCAAATGCAAGCTTTTGGAACTAAAAATCGTAAGTACACTAAATAAATAAGTGAATAGGAGGAAGTATGACTGACTATGTCTTTCTCTAGTTTGTTCTGTTCCCTTAAGTCTGGAAGATTTAAAGTCATGTTAGGCATTAAAAGAAAGAAATGGATTACCACCGAGCAAGCTTTATGCAGTCATGTTAGCTCTTCACGTTTCCTTCTTTCCGTTCCATAATAATAATAATAATGACGATCATCTTGTTTCGTTCATTCCTCCGCACAATGATACAATATATACCTTACGTACTACTACCAGTAGTACTACAAAACTACAACTACTGTGCTGCTTTCATCATGATAATAATACGCTCTTTTCCTTCGTCTTGCTTTTAAGTCTTTTTGTTGTCTTGTTCCTTTCTTTCTTATCTAGATCAACGACCAGGGAACCCTTGATTCTAAAGCGCTTGAAGATTTTCTTAAAAAAGTTGCTCCTGATAAGCAAGCTGATGTTTTAAGCCTTTGGCAGACTTGCTCTGAATCTACAAGTAAGTACATAATGACGACAGCTATGCTCAGCAGACTCATTTTACAGTCTTTTTTATGGCCATAATGAATTAAGTCATTTTTGCTCACAACAACTTTGTCATTTTATAGCTTGTCGTGTGTGTGTGTGTGCAAAGAAACTTTTTTATTAATGGCATGACATGTGTATACACATATTGAAAACATGCAAGCTCCTTTATTTTATTTTTTGGGCCCTTTCTTTAAACTTTTTTCTTTTCATCAATCCACAGAGAAAACAATGGATGGAGAGGGCGGTATTAATGAGAAGACTGCTTGTAAAGCAGCAGCCATGCTGAAACATTGTTTCATGATGGGCATGAAAAAGGTTTGTGCTCCCTTTCTCATTCCATAAACTTATAAAAAACATACCTACTAAACTTTGTATATATGAATGAATGGAACATGAAAACCATTTTTAAGCATAGTTGATCTAGCACAGACTAAGCAACTAAAAGTCCTCCCTTATATCTGTTTCCTTTTATTCCTAATTTTCTCCAAGAAACTGAAAGCCAACATGTAAAGGGAAAAGGAAGTGAGCAGCGAAAGGGCTGGCTTTTGGTTTCTTTTCTGTCGAACAATAAGAAGCAAAAATCTTTACTTTTGCTGATCCTTTTATCCTATTCTGCACACAACCTCTCTATATATTATCTACTCGTACATCTTGTTATATAACTTACACTTTATTATTACGATGCATAATCTTCATCGTCAAAAAAATACTTGTCTCTGCTCCAAAGTCAATTTAGAAATTGACTTGCTTGTTATTATTATTATTATTATTACTATTTTAGTTCTGCTAACAAAATGAAAGGATACCGGAGGGGTTTATGTGCTAATTGTAAGCGGCTACACTTGCTTTCATCCTTCTCTCCTCTTGAGGAAACAACCAACGATGACGGCACTCTCTCTTCTTCTTCTCTCACTTTCACAACTTTTGCTGGACCACCATCATCACCATATTCCTACCTCTTCTTCTTCCACTACTGGCTGACTGACTGGCGGTCTTCTACAATAGTATACATTCTTATTATTACTTCTTCTTTTTCTTGCTCGAATGCAACGTGAGATTTTACTACCACCATTAATACATCTACCACTACTGTTACTGCTACCGCTACTTGTTCACCCAAAAACATTTTCGAGAAGAAACCTTGTCGAGCACCTAATTATAATGCTTTTAGTCTTTCCCTCGGCAATAGCTGTACATATAACATACTAGCCTATTCACACTCACACTAATGTTCTTTCATGTGAAAAGCCCTTCATGCCTTCTTCTTCTTTCTATTCTAGACTCTTTTCCTCTTTTCCAGCTGCAAAGAATAAAACTAAGAAATAATAATATTATGTATCACATTATGTATAATGTTTGGTCAAATCTTGTTCTTGTCATTTGCACTCCTCTGCTGACACTCATTTCATTTTGCTAATGACGATGATATAGTGCTAATTTTATGTACTTAACAATAAATTCTAGTACCACCATCTGCTTGTTAAAGTAAACTACCAGTACATAAGAGCATCACATTATTGTCGGCATCATCCAGTAGTGTAGCACAACAGTTGGGAACGCGGTTGACTGACTTTGGCTTGACTTTGGTGCATGTATGGCAACGGCAAGTGACCTGTACGATGAAAGAGTCAAGAAAAGTACCCTTTTTAAAATGAAAAACGCTGATAGAAAATGTGAATGAAATGAGCTCACCTTTTGAATCTACCCAGTATGGTATTAATACCTACGCATGCTTGCATTTGGGTTATGGATGAAAAGGCATATTATACCTACACATTGCACACAGACGTTTTTGCAAATTCCAATGTAGATGTACCTACACAGGCAAACTTTCATCCTATTTTTGAAACAATAACAGTAAATTATTAAGAACAAGCATGAAAATGACTCTGGACTTAGAGAAGGAAAATGAAGAAAGGTAATAATTGTACTCAGTTAAAAGAGTGAAGAAAACACCATCATCATCATCATAAGACGCATACAATATTATGCAGTATAGGTACATATATATAGCCGTTGCATAAGACGTCTACCCACGTGTACATTATAATAAAATGTTGCACGCAAAATATACTCCTACACAATCCTTTTGGTTACTACATACGTACGATACTTGTACCAAGTCAACATAATCTTTGCTGAGGCGTGCAAAAACAATATGACTCACTCTACCGTCCCTTTATCGTAAAGTGCTTTTCCACTACCACCACCATCACCACTACTACTACTACTCCAATCTCTAACTAGACTACTTGTCTGAAAAGGTGAAATAGTAGTAGCAATCATGTAATAAGAAGAATGAAATCACAGTTTTAACAGCAGCAGTAGTATAGTAGTAGCAGACCCTGTCTTTTTGTTTTGTATTTTGGCTGCTGAAAATTGTATCATGCCACCACCACCACTTTATTTGGTCTGCTTCAAAAACTGCTCTGGAATTTATAGCTGAATGAATTTAGACTTAAATCTCTCTCCATCCTTCTGCTAGTCTTGTGTGTGTGTGTGCGTCGTTCGTTGTTGTTTTGTTTCTCGGCTGTTATTGTTCTTTTGCCATCATCGCTGTAGCGTACGAAATCTGGAAATTGAAAAAGTTGATACATGTCGACACGGCGGAATTAGAAACTCTGTAATATACTCATTCACTTTGATGACTGTATGTAATGTAATCTGTATTTTAGAGCAAGTTTCTTTTACTACTCTATTATATTGAGTACTTAAGAAAAGCTTATTTGTACAAATATGGTACCTTAAATATCAATTCCACTGTTGTAGTAAGTAACCAAAAAAAGCAATAGAGGAAATTGGCGAAAGTATAGGCCCTTCATAGCCAAAGCTTTCTACAAAAATAATTATTTTACTTTGAGTAGGTCTGCATTTGTCGTTCAATGTTTTTGTCCAGTTTATTTCTACTACATACTTGAGAGAGATACAGAATGTACAGGGGTTGCGTTCAAAGCAGTCGAATGAATCAAAAGATTTAAGACAGCATGTTTTTTTTACAATAGAGCAAACATGTTTTTGTGTTATTTTCATGGTGCGATTGTTTAAGTGGAACTTGGTAATGGAACCAACGTTTTTACATCTTAAGTATTAAGAAGATACATAATTGTACATACTCCTACGCATAAAAACTTGCAATATACCCTGAAAAGCTGCTGGGTACTTTAGTCAATAAGCAGGATGTTAATTGTAGCCACAAATCATTTTTATTATTTTGCATGGATCGACTCTCTCAAGCTTTTTGCAAGCACTATATATAGTAGTAATGGTTGCACATAATTTCCGGCTACAAATTTACAGTTGTACACAGTCAGATGGAAAATTGGAATGCTATATCTGAGCGGATGTGTATGCAATAATGCATGTACATATGTATGTATGTATGGGATACAAAGCAATTAGTCTTGAGTTTTCCCGTACATTAAAATCATGTTAAGTCGATTTAGAAATTAACCCAAACAAGATGAAGACGGTCGCCATTTCGATTTTTTATGAACATACAATATTCAAAAAATTATTAATATTAAGCATCAAAGAAATTCAAATGGGAGAAGGTATAGCGGAGGAAATGCAAGCAGTACTATTATTAGATTTTATTGTGTACAAAGAGATCCAACCAAAAGATTAAACTTCAAGCGTGCTTAACAATTTTTAACGTTAATCGTCTTTATACATTATGAATAGCATTACATGCGATCTTCAAAATTTCAACAAGATCCTACTGTTATCCACTTCAAAGAAATTTAAACCTTCTCTTTACAAAATTAATACGTTAACCAGAGGTTCTGTTATGTATTTTTTTGTGATAAGCATATAATCCCAATTGCGTGAACGTTGTAAAGTAGCTTATATGCAACATTTTTACTACTTGTTTTCAGATAAGTATCTCACAAACAAACAAAGAGTAGAAGAAATATAAAAATTCCCACCAAAATCCCATATCTTTTCCTCGCCGACAAAATCGTGCTTTTTTCTAGATGTACATCTTTTAGATTTTGCACGTTCTTTTTTCAGATTTGTTTCTTTTGATATTTCTGCATGATGACATGGTAAAAACGCTTGAAATTCGATTATGCTTCAATGCTTGAACATAAAGCGGAAGACGCAGAGTGGGAGAGAGAGAGGAAAAAAACGAATATAAATCTTTGTAAAGGTGCAGTGCAATGGTCACAACCAGAGTGGAGAAAGGGCAGTGGATGACAAGGATGAATGAATTCTTCTGACAACCCTTTTCCCCCAATCGACCTTTTCATTTTGCTATTGCCGTCTACAAACCTATTGTTCTCATGCAAGTACCTATGGTAGGCTACTGCTACAAAACACCATTATCGGTTAAACTCATATTATTACATATAATACATGCTTAAATGCTGTACAAGCGACTTTAAAAGATTTACTCCGATTTCTTTTTCAAAGTAGGTATTTTCAATATTAGGCATAAAAAGAAGGTAAGTTATTTCTTCACTGGATAACGGGTTAGATGATGAGATAAACATGAAGCAAATATATAGTATAAGTCTTTATAGGTGAACAGATGCGTGATGGTGTACTTTTTTCCTTTTCGTTAGACCGTTACAAACACAAAGCACGCCACAGATTTTCTGTTCAATTTTCTGGTTTTTTCTTTCATTGACAGCATGTACAAAATATTTGTTCGACCTCTGCACAAACAGAAGAGAAAAAACATATTAACTGCGCATTTACCATGCATTATATCCTTTCTAGTTAAGTTGCTCATTCCATTATTCCATCATTTCTTCTCTTTTAGCTTTAGTATTTTTCAAAAAAACAACTGCTCTGACAGTTGGCCCGAAGTTTTAATATTTTTCTTCTTTTTCTTGTTTGTCTTAAAACATGTCTGCGTGTACATACCAGTAGACGTGGACAAGCTATGTATAGTTATAGTGGAATTGCTACAATAACAGAGATTTTGTTTCCTTTTCAACACCACTAAGTGATGAAATCTGTTTATTGTACATTTCTTTTGTGTAAAACTGGAGCATCTTCTCCGAACAAGTACTATTATTTAATGAATTACACAATATAAATTTTCCCTAAGTAGTACCCTATGTAATTTCTCTCCATCTCGTTCTCCCTTGACAGTATGGAAGACGTGCAGGAGCAGACGAGTCAGCAAAATAAAGAATGGAAAAAAATAAGAGAAAAAGAAAAAAAGAACGATCATTTCGGGCACATTTGCTGAATTCATATTGATATATTATGGGTTTTTGGTTATCCAGTTTGCTGCCTGGTGCCATGTTCACAACGAGTCTAATCGGGTGTTATTGTTATTTTCTTGTGTGGAAAAAAGGATTTGCATTGTAACTTTGCGGCTGCTGTTGCTGTTCTTGCTGCTGCTATTGGAGTTGTCCTTCTGAGGGTGATTTCTTATGTCATGATGAGAAACATAAGAAAATGCCACACAACCGGAAAAATATTCGATATATAGAATTATGATGAGAATATTGTTTTCGAAAACAACATGGAAAGAAACAGACGAAAATCAGTGAACAGAAACACATTTTTACATTCTGAATAAATATATTTGTTAGCAAAAAATCTAATACTTGGGGAGAAAACACATTTTTGCTTCTGTGCTCTCTTAGGTACTTTTTTTCGTAACTTGTGTGAAACACATACATATAACAACGGCATCGCCGACTTCTTCTGTATGCATTATGTATGTAGTATATTATGCATTTTCATGTTACCCTACACTTGCACTCAAGAAAGCATATCCTACCGAATGCTAAAAAGAAATGCCCAAACAAGAAACATTCCGGTCCTGTTTAAAAAAATGAATTCCTGTCTTTCCCATTCTCTAACCAGCTGCCAATAATATGACTATTACGACATATTTGCATTACACCCGTTGAAAGCAATACAAGAAACTGGCACTGCTTTCTACTTACACAAGCTAGAAGATCAATATTATCTTGTCACGCTCCAATTAGAAATTATACAGTAGTAGAAGTAGTGAGAAATAACACATCGTTTTCCTTTCTCTCACCCACACAACAACAACTTGCCTTTAATATTATACTTTATGAATATAAATGCTATTTTCTTAATAATAAAGCACTAACATACAACCTGCTTTTTCCTCTTTTCTTTCTACAAAACAAAAAAATCCTATTTTGCTTGAATAATCTTCATTTTTTCTCCTCCACGTGTGTGTCAGCACGTTTACAATTTTTTTTAATGAAAATATAATGCATCTGTAGTGGCAACAAATTGTATACCAAAAATCCTTACATATATGATTATTACCTACTTATATGAGCAACAACTAGTGATCAAATCGCATAATAATTTTTTTAAGGAAGCTACATAATATAAAATGATGCTGGTTGGTGAGAGAGTAAAGATGAAAGGAAGCAGGTTGCCTTTTTTAACGAGCCAACTTTTTGCTTTCTTCAGTCAGTTCATTCAAAAAAGAAAGGTTGCTGATGATGTACTTGCTGGTCTATATATACTGCTTGTGTGGTCATATGATGATGATACTTTTGATGGGACAAATGCACGGGGAAAATGTACAACTGTGACACAATTTTCTTGGGTTTCGCCACCAACACGTCAACAACGCCAACCCAGTGTATGAAAGCATTAGAGACTTTCTCCATCTTTTTTCCTGTCATCACTCCTTGCTCACTCACAGCACAAGAATTACGGAACATATTTTCTCCACAGGCAGTTGGTCTTTTACTGTCTTTTTTCCTGATTATGATAATAATAATAACAATAAGAATAGTGATGATGTGAGGATGAAAGAAAAGGAAAGTGACGGGAAAAGGATGAGTAGTCTTGTGTAGTGCTAGTCAGTATACATGTGCATGTATATATCTAGTATGATGATGATAATAATAATGACGGCGATGGTGGTCGTCGTGTGTTGTTGATGATGATGATGAGAATGCTTCACATACACAAAGCCAGTGGATGGCTGCCATATAACAAAAGCTCCACTACTTTATCACTTTCTTCCAGCTGTATATCGTTCATCATTCTCCCTAACAAACACACACATTCGCCAACCATCACTTTCCTTCTGTGTCTCATCTTTTTCTTGTGTACGGTTATTATTATTATTATTATATGATTCACACAATTTCTTCCGTTTTCTCATCATGCGAAAAAAGAGAAACTCATTTCTTATTACAATAGGAGGAAAATGCTAGAGTGCCAGTATAGTAGAAGGCGCACTGACTTTGAAAGACACGAGAATAGCTTTGTTCTGAATGGGTCCTAACTAGAATAGAAGAAAGCTGGCACACAAATTTCTACCAACCAGCACCACACTTGAACACCACATCAGAAACGATGGTGAGCGTGTGGATGTCCAAGGGGAAAACGGTGCCGTGATCATTTTAAAGTATGTACACTGTTGGTATAAGTATATATATACGTATAACTTGTATCTTTCTATATGAACAATTCATTTTGAAATAGGGAAGCACTTAGTCGGTCATTCAGACTTATGGGAGTATTAAACACTGAAAAATATGGTTGAAGGAATAGCAAAAAATTATGAAACTTAATTCCCTGTAGTAATTCCACTCATTTTTTTCCAATGAGTGTGTGTGTATATAATGTAAATAGAAAAATGGAAGCAGATACGAAAAGACACACGTGTGTCTGTGTACTTAATGCCGGATGATTAGATAATATGAACATACAACTACGCTACATGGTTTTTTCTACTACTAAACTTTCATTACACGTTGTTTAGGTCAGGCGAAAGAAACGAAATAATCACAATTACATAATATAGTTGGTCTAGTCGAGTGAAATTACACATATACCTAAACAATTTCAAGAGAAAGAAAGAGGAAAAGCTTAATATAAAAATTGTGCCACTTGAAAGAATATCACCCATTTTTTCCCGTTCTTAGTACTTTTGTCTGTCACCATAAATGATAGACATTGAATATACGAGCCACATGAAACTATATGGCATGACATAGCATGTAGTTAAAAGAAAGTGAAAATAACATTTTAGCGAGAAAATACCACGCAACTTGTTATGTTCTTTGCAATATGCAATGCATTGCAAGGATTTTTTTATATTTTTGATAAAAAGAGATAAAGACGGAGAGATAGGTAGATAGATACTTGTGAAAAAAAAACTTTTCGGATTTCTTTTAGATTGTTAGTAGCTGGCAAAAGTACAAGAGAAAAAAAATGTTGTAAGTAGCAAATACTCTCCTCTGTTATTCCTTCTTATTGTACTTTTTGTGAATGCTGCAATTGTGTGCATTATTATTCTGTATAAAATGAACTAAAGAATGATACAAGAAAACAGTAGCAGCAATGACACAGAATGAGAGTACTTACTTTTGAGTTCAACATTTTTTTGAACTTTACCAAATGAAACTCATCTCATGTAAAAACCTTTTTTTTAACTTTGTGACTGTAATAGTTATTCATGGCCCATGACCAAATAACAACTAATATAATATATCGGGAGAGATGAGGACTTGCGAAAGGATATTTATATTATTATTATTATCAAGCCATTTAAAGCGTTTTATGCTACATCAGTACTTTTTCAAAACCAAACTCTTTTGTGTCAGCATTTTGCAAGATAAAAATAAGACTTTTTAGTATTTTTGACCTTGCAGAAACGTTATTCTACGTAAAATACTCTCCTCTACTTTTGAATTTCTAAAAATGTCTTAACAAATTACTTACTGCATTGATAAAGCTACGTATTCTCAAACATGCTCTCATATTTTATGCGGAACAATTTAGCAAGAATTATTTATTATAATAATAATAGCGTATTTTGTGGAGTACAGCAACGTATAATGTTTAATATTTTATGAATAAATTTATAATATAAGCAATTTATGCCCAATATGACGTAACAAAGAAAAATGATAATCCGCATTTGCAATTTAGGTATATATTAATCACAAAAAAGAAAGCTACCGGTTAACATAAAGCATGTCTGAAGAACAAGGACTTCTGTCTAATACAATGAGAACAGAGCAAACTTTACAGGTGCATAGATTTCTTTGTGCTTTCAGCTTTCATTCTTCTAATTTCCGTTTTAAACCTAAACTAAAGATTCTAATCTTTTAGTGTAACATAAAAAGTTTGAACAATTCAAACCCGACCGTGAATGAATAGAAAGTTCTCTCATATTGTCTTTTTTATTTCAGAATATAATACTTACTCTGGGAACAGATACATATGATACATATAACTCACCTGGTTTGACATAATTATTATCATCATTTAAATTCCACAGGTGCAATTAACTTGAAAAGTTGTCACAAAGTTTTATTCCGCATGTTTTCATTCAAAATGAATATTTAAAAATTCTAGTTGAAATTTATTCGCTTTAAAAAGTTAAGCTTCAAAAATCCCTTTGGACCTGTAACATTGCATTGCAAGTTCAAAGTATCGCAGTAGTAGAATGGATACGCATTCATGTATTATATACATAATACTTACATACCGATTGAGTATAAAATTATCAGATAATATTACAGTAATAGGTAGCACTAGTGGCTTATGGTTTTTATATGGGTACGTCTATCAGGCTTGGTTATATCTTATAATAAAATCAACTGGCAAATATTTGGCTGTGTTCATTGTAATGCACTGCCCTAAAAGCAAAAGTTGAATCATTAGCAGTCAATAGCATTAAAGTAGGAATCTCAAACAAAATGACTTAACAATGCAGCAAGATGGGAATTTTCATTCACTTTCTGTTTCTATATTGTACTTCCTTCTTTTACTTCCGTCTCAAAGAACCAATCTCAGTTATGTGCATTATCTACGCACCATTGACACCAAAATATCACTGTA
>JAHZMT010001733.1:0-12656 GCA_027743785.1 Sinhomidia bicolor | reverse complement strand
CTGTAATTTTGGTTACCCTTTGACGAAGTTCGCGCTCCGATTCCAAATCCTCCTGAAGAAGTCTGATTTTGTCCTGTGAAAATTAAAACATTGTTTATTTGTTAATAATTCAAAAATAAAATATTATTATTCTCTTTACAAACTCTCCAAAAATTATGCTAAAGAAACATTTTTATTAATACTACTACTGCTACTACACATGTCCTTTTGCACGAAAATCAAGTCAAAATTATTGGTTGTGTGTAGTTGGTTCATTGGTGGAGATTTCTTTTGTTTGGCCTAATATCTTGCAAAAAAAGTAAATGACCTGACCTAGAAAATGTGTTTTTGTTCTACATTCTTCATTTTCCACTACTTCTTAATTGCCTATAGTGTTATTGCTGCAAACGTCTATTTCCATCAGTTTCAACATTTTTTTTTGCAACTGCATAATGTTGTTTTTAGTATTCTTTACCAATAATTAATTTATTGAAAATATATTTTAAAAAATATTTCTTTTGATATTCGTTGTTTGCTTCATGTATCATTTTAAATCATCAAAATATAAAAGAAATTAACGATAGATTATTTTTTTGAGAAAAAAACGAAGAAAAATGTCGGCGTCATAAGTGATTCCATGCACAAATATATTGTAGCCCTCATTCAACACGGGCAAAAATTCTCTAAAGCCAACGAGTTTGAACTAATTTTGGCGATGAGTCAAGAGAGAAGTCATCTATGTACATATAATGCCTACACGTATTTTACTACTATTGCTACAGCAACTATGCATTTTATGTATAAATTGCCATCCCTTCTTCCAACTTTTAAAAATTTAAAGCCTTTCTCCCTTCTTCTTCCACCTCACATAATCCACAAAATAATGTTGTTGGTTGGTTATGTCTGCAAAAAAACTGTTTAGTTTTCTGTGATGTAATACATAGCGGAGAGAGAGAGAAGTTTCGAACAAGAGATTATTGCTTTTCGAGCTCACTGCTGTGCAGTTCAAACTTGAAAATACTGTATCTAAAGCAAGCAAATCTAAATGTATGCCTCATCATGATGATAAATTTTGCTAACGCTTTTCTCAAGAATATATTTTCAAAACTTGTGTTCTCTGCCGTCGTCGTTAGCTCATCTGAAGTTAATATTCTCGCTTTCTAAAAATCTTTACATTTACAAACTAAACATTGGAAGCAGCAGGAGTAAGTTGAGCAGAGTGAGAAAAGATGCAAACACAGAGCTCTTTTTTCTTTCTCACAACTGCATATAAATCTTTATTTGCTCAGAATGCTGCTGCTGTTTCTGTTGGTGTTGTTAAATGTTATGCAATATGGCAGATAAGGATATGCAGATCGTACAGGTGCTGTTGCTCTATATTTTTCTATCTGCTATCCCATTTTTTGCATGTCACCTATTCATAAAAACCAAGTACGTATAGCCCTCATATCTTTAAATTATGCACGTTAGGTACGTGATTTTTCCTTTACTTTTTTCCAAGATTTTTTTAACTACTGCGAGAATGCCTAGAGAGTAATAGTAGTAGAAGGAATGCACAAATAATATTACGATGACAAGTAGTAATAATGGCGACTTTTTCGGATCAAAGAGAAAGACATTATTATGCAAGCTACTCTATGTGCATGCTCCTCTCCTCTTCCGGCTTTCAGTTCCAACTTTACAATTAAGAAAAAATCGTATAAAATGGGTGCATCACTGATTCGAATCTAATGGGCTTGTAAACCTAACTCTTTTTGTGTAAAAACGCTAATTACAATTTAATTCATGGCGATACTAATGTGATGAAAAATATTTTTATGTCTCCTACGACCCATTGATATTAGGGCTTGAAAAAAATGTTCATCATGGAACGCTGTATAGCGTTGAGAAGGAATTTTAATAAATGAGTAGTAAAAGTATATAATTTTAAAAGGACCTACCTGCAGGCGGTTCAAGGCACTGAGATCCTGCGTGTACTCAATGGTCACATCCGCATTTCCTTTTCCACCTGCGGACGTGTAGGTGTAGGTTTTCGTGGTAGTTTTATTCATGGAAGCCATTTTTACTGCACAGATTCACTCGCTTCGCGTGTGCGTCACTTCTTGTCGTCTTATAAAATCACTGCGCGTTCCACCGGTAAAAGTAAAAGTATACAACAAATATATATATAGAAAATACTGATAAGCGTCCCTGTCTTTCCCTTTTTTTCACACACAATGACAAATTGTATAACTATATACTTCTAATTGAACTACACGACAGAAAAAATCGAGTATAAAAACTAAAATGTAAATTGTAAAACACTACAATATTTTATGTTTTGTATTTGGAATTATGATAACAAACAATCAAACAAAAGACGAGTGGGGTAGAGTGTGTCTTTCGCTAATACAAAAAAACAAAGTCGATAATTCGAAAGCCTATTCTCTAGAATACAAAGTTAATCAAAATCTTAAAATCGCAACTAACTGGAAGAGCTTCTTCAAACAAACTGAATCGTAAAATGAGAGTTTCGTGTCAGATTTAACAGATTTAAATGGAATATGTAAAGTGATGAGCCACAACAACCAACAGGATTGTGCTAACGAGGGCTAACAAAAATATTTTTTTATGTGATCATATTACTCGACGAGTATTTCGATTACTAATGCATGTGAACCCTAACATTATATTGTTATTATAATGTTTGCTCTTGGAATATGTATACTATGTGTGTGTGTATATATATATATAATATACAACAACTGTGTGGATGTATGTATATATATAACGTTTAAAAATACCTTATCGCAAATAACAAAGAACTATTTAGATCACAAGCAAAAACTATTGCCACCCCCAAAAAAAAATTGCTGCTGTTGATGATGAACCTTAACAAGAAATTAATTAAAGCTGTATAAATTATTTTCGTCGCAAAGTGTTCGTGTCTAAAGCAAAGAAGGGTACACACCACCAAAAAAGGTACTTGCGTGTCTAATGAAGATGAAGGTGAACTTTTTTGTATAGGGGCCCCTATAAAATAACGGAATTATTGAAATCCTCCACAAAAATTCGTGGTGGTGAAGATTTAAAGTATGTAGCGTACTCGCCACCAACCGAAGGAATAAGGTCTATTCAAAAGGAGAATATCTTTGGGTCGTTGTGTGTGTGTGTCGTTCGTCCGAGGTTGGCTCACCGGAAAAAGAAGGAAAGAAGCCTAAAAGCGAAGCAAATCTTTTTCAAATAAAAAAAAACTATGCATATCATCATCACATTATTATTATATGGAGTATGTGGTGAAACATGATCGAATGGCAGTAGTGGTACTGCAACAGGAGTAGCAGTAGGAGAGCATCATCATCATCGTCGTCGTCGTCGTCGTTGTTTCTTCGTCATCTTTGGAGATTATCTAACCCGGTTACGCCAGGAAAATACATGAGACACGATACCAACCTCCACCATCGCCGTCGTCGTCACAAATATCACGCAAACAGACATACCAAAATTTTCTCTGTAATGCACAGCATCTCGAGCTTTCATAATGGTTTTAAACCGACCAACGATTCCTCCTTAACTAGCTATTTGAAATAGTAATATGTATATTCATTCATCTGGGCTCTTCTATTATGTGTTCACATTCACATCATCGTCAGAAGAACGCAGGCACTTGTCTTAATTTTTGTGTGGGATACATACAAGCTAAATTCCTGCAAACAAAGCACAGCAGTAGCAGCAAAATGTTACATAAAAGTAGTGGATAAAGAAGAGCAACAGACTTCTCCTCCTCCTCTGTTCGAGAAATAGCAGCAGCAGCATGAAAACGTGAGTGTGTCTCCACTTTAGTTTTGCAAAAAAAAGATACACATCTGCCTACCTACATCTCCTTGCTGCTGCTGGTTTGAAACATCAAAAAACATGTCGTGGAGTCATCATCATGATGATCGTGACGAAGAAGCAGGGGACTTTTTTTGTATTCGTCTTTCTTCCAAAGAATGAGTAACATGCCACCGTATTCTCCCACGACAAACACATAAAAAAGATATTTATATACTGACAAAATAAATATACATAGGGGGTAGGGAGGCAGAAGTAGTAGGCATATACGCACTCATAATAACGCTTTCTAAAACATGCTTATCTATCTTGAAAAAGATGGTGATGATGATGATAATGATGGAGTTTGAGTTGTCTCTTTCCTGATCTGACAGTCGGCTACGGTTACACTAGTAGTAGCGTCAGCCAGCTCATCGTTGTCGTCGTCAGTTTCGTAACCATCATCATCATGATCATCATATCATGCAAGTAGTAGTAAGTTGAATACTAAAATACTTATCTTGTACATTTACACATTAGCAATAAGACTACTACTGACTAAGATAATCCAAAGAAATATGTTAAAAAAGTAGTAAAAAATCAATCCATGGTAGATATCATCGTCGTAACAAGAGCATGCATATAATATTATGAAGTGATGAGGTTTATGTGCAAGCGCTATCCACCAGCACTATGTAATTCTCATTACGAGTGTTCGGAAAACAAGAATGTTCCCGAACTTTATTCTTGGATCATCGATGAGATCCGACCAGAAGAGAAAAAAAGCTTGCGATAGAGTAGAAGGAAGTAGAGAAACAAATTTTCCATTTCTCTACATCCATTTTCTGTCTGTGAAAAGTTTAGATTTTTCATAAGAACACAACTTTCATTACTAATCCTTGTAGCAGCCAAAATCCATTTATAGACGGAAACAGAATGCATTTTAATACGTAGTGTAAGTATGTGTTTATAGAATCGAGTAAGTAAATAGTAATCTCGGATTTTGATCCGCCTCCTACGAATTTATAAACTGCATAAAGAGGGTCCATATAGACAAAAGTATGCTTTAAACATGTAATAATGATGATGGTGATGATGACGATGAAGAACGATGGCAAGTGTTTCCAGTTTTTTCTATAGACCTTTATATGGACCATCTTCCATATTTAATTTTGTTTTATTCCCAATTTGTCGCTTGATGCTTGAAAGTGTTTCCATTTATTTGCAAGTATGTAGTTTACATTTCAGTTTTTATTCTTTTCGTTTAATATAGCATTAATCATTGTATCACGGAAATGCACATCATTATACAATTGTCTTATTTTAGAGTACACTTTAGGAAAAACAATAAATGACAAATGTATACAGCTAATATATTTTGTGATGGCATTATGAAAAGTTAAACTGAAAACAAAAGAAATTATTGTAAAATTATGACGCATGCGCTTACAAAAAAATTTACAAGTACAGTCCATATTCCTGCAGGTTTTAACATTCGAAATGCCAGAACTAAAATGCGCTATACTGAAGTACACTCGTTAGTACAAAGATACCGTACTGTTTTTTTCTCAATTATATTTTTTCGTCAATAAAGAAAATGTTTACAAGCTCTCTTATTACATTCGAAAGGATAGATCTTAAAAACAAATAAAAAAAACTTGATTGCAACGCAACAATGAGCGAATAATAATAGAATGTTTACCACGTTAAAAATTCTGTTACTTTCAATTATTCTTTTCTAAAGATTGCGATATAATATCAAAAGAACAAGAGGAACTTTTATTTTAACCGGCTACAGTAATTTCCATCAATTCTCTCAGTAGTGATAGTAGGCAAAATGTACGATTTCGAATAGATGTTAAACAGTCCCATTTGCATTAAACCATATTATAATTGTCCACATTTTTTGTATTGATAAACTTAAATAGTTACATTTATACATGTGTTTTATTTATGTGTAAAACTCATACATATATATAGAAATAAAGGCGTTGATTATCCCTCTTGACCAAAGTCTGACGTAAATTTCATCAGCTTTTTAAGATCCTCCTCATTTACGGTTGGTTTAGATGTTGCTAGCGATTTTAGCATGTCGCTCTACAAAAATAGGTATTATCAACGATTATATGAAGTTACAGTACACTTTTATGATAATAAATTTTTTTGAAGTATGTGATTATGTGTAGGTCTCACCATCGTAACAGGGGGTTCAAAAAGCTTATCTCCTGGTACGTCGGCCCATGTCATTTCCATAGATCCTGGTACACCAGGGGCACAAGGTGTTAGCAAATCATCCACAATCGCGTCGGGGTCACTTCGCGATGGTCCTCGTACTCGTCTGAAATGCGTAGCGGTTTGAACTTTTCTAACGGGTTGCATAAGTGCATCGCGAACAACAATTTGAATATCAGCTCCAGAATACCTGTGTATAAACAATTAAAATAGTAAGGTGTATGTGCATTAACGTAATTGTAAGTACCGTATATAATTACACTTTCATTTTACTATGAAAATTTATTCATTTATATACTGTTTTTAAATAGGTAAAAGTAGTAAATGACTTACACCAAACAAAAGGATTCCTTTCCAGGGAGTTCTTTTTCCTGTAAACAAATGTGGAAACTTTATAGGCAGAATCACAGCTTCTTTAAGGGCTTCCTTTGCCCCTTCAAGTCCAACAACATCGGACCACTTTACATTTGGTGTTTCCACAACAATTGCTCCTTCCAATTTAGCTTGCAGCTTTTTCTTTTCAGGGTCATCTCCGTCGCTGTCACTATCACTCTCTTTATCTCCATTTTTCCTAGAGATATAAATATCCACATATTATTTAGCGCTTACGTTAATAAATAAGTGTAAAATGGTGAAAATAAATTATCGTACTTTGGTGCTCCTCCTTCTTTCACAGGTTTTCCCTTGTTGCCTTTTCCACCTTTTAAATGCTTCTTTATAGCTTCAGCACGGTCTAGATATTGGACACACTTTTGTCGTATCGTTTCTTTGGACTTTTCATTCTGGGCTTCATCTAATTATTAATGATTGGTAAAACACAAAATTAATTTGTGACACATTTTATTTATGTATGTAGGCATATTATTTTTAGCTATGCAAGTGGCAAGACTGACTGTTGTCACAAGAGTAATTTCTTGGGTAAACTTACACTTTATTGCATGAAGAAAATACTCCACAGCGTGCTCATATAATCTTAACGCTTCTTCAAAATTTTTGTTACGATCTTCTTCTGTCGCTTTTGTAACAAGGTCAATAGCTTTCTATAAAAATCACATCAACAAACAGCAAGTTAACATTCCATTTACATTTTGAGCTGAATAAGCACCAGTTTTAACTTGTTTGACCTACTTGAAGTGTACTTCCGGCCGCCATTGTATTAATAAGGACACAACGGAATTTCTTACTTACAATTTATCAAAGCACTTGAAACTTGGAGCAACAGTATCACAAACTTTACTAATTTAAAATTTTGACTAAGAATACACAATGTTACAAGTTTGCAAATGAGTTTTCACAATAAATACTCCTCAAACTGTCACATTTCCAACAATTCCATTGTCACTAGGAATTAAACTAGACAACAAAAACAGGTGACGGAGTGGCTGACAGAAATCAATAATGGAACATCAAAAGACGTGTATTATTTTTGTAAACAAATCAATAATATTTTACTACAATACCAAAATCAGCAGTGCTACCTTATCGTTCCGTCTTTTAAAATGGACTTGCAATAATTTTTAGTGTACCAGCAGAATACAAAATTAATTAATCATTATATTTACAAGTACACAAAGTCATATGATGATATCACACGAATCTATTGTGATGATGGTCTAGTAATCTGTAATCCGTAGTAGTAAGTACATAGTAGTAGTGAGGCAGCCTGTGGTACCAATACCAATCTAATCATACCAACAACACCTTCCTTCATGAATCATGAATCATCTGGCTTCTCTTGTAGTAGTTGTTGTACGTACGTGTTATGAATCAATGTTTCGCATTCCATGTTCCATGTCAATAATGCACAGGGATAGATAACGTTCCTTGATGATATCCAACTGTCCAAGGAACTGGAGGGACCGGATCAAGGGAGAACTATGAAGTCAAAAGTTTTCAAACTTTTCAATTACGCAGGTCAACTGTTCCTTAAGTTCTTGGATTAGACATTGGCAGACTCCACCAGACAAAAAATATAATAATTATCCTTTCATTCCCAGCAAATAATGGAGTAGTAGGAAGGATGAGTAATTCTTGTCATGATCGTCATGTCATCTCTCTCTATGCCCAGCAGCAGCAACTATACAGCTCTATAACCATTATTATAACATCAACATAAAAAACATGGCATGCATGGTAGCGTAGATAAATGAAATTAATATAGCATAAAGTTAGTTGGTAGTGGTGGTGGTAGTAGCAGTAGTAGTCGTTCAATTCTATTCATATAAATAAAAATGGTCATATAGCATGTTGTCGTGTATCTTCCTGCTTCCTTTGTAACTCCATTTATATTTATTTAACAACACATTTATATGCTTTTGTGTGTACATACATACATATATTACATGCATAGGTAATATTATAGTATGTCGTGTCCGGATAAGTTTTTTAATAGTAATTTTGCATTAGAATAGACACGGAAACGTATAGACAGACAAACCAAATTTTGCAGGAGGAGGATTAATAGAACAACACACAGTTTTACGTGCAAAATAAAATAAAACATTTTTGGGGCACAGTGCTACAACTACTGCTGTAATCTATTGACTACATTTTTATTTCCCGCTCTTTTGTACTTTTCTTGCAGCTCAATGTTTTCTGATTCTCTGCTGTTTAGTATAACAAAATTTGATTTTTGGGTTTGGCGTGTAGGTATGTCATATACACTCTGTTAGTGATGTCATTTTGCTAAATGCAGAAAAAAATCTTTGTTTCTTTCTCTGAAAAACAAGCAGAGATGCAGAATGATCAATGATCATGTATGAATGAGTCATAGTAATTCATATGACTTATTGCATTGGTTTGGTACTCGTGAGATACTTTCAACTTTTATCTTACATGATAACAAATTATTGTTATATAAAGTAGAATGACTGATAGACAAATAATTAGAGAAACGAATAAAAGCAGGGTTATATATAGATGCATGCTCTGTGCAGAAATACGGCTTAGCCTCGTGAGACGGCCAATTTTTTTGCAAAATTGTTCAACAACAGGAAAAGAATAATTTATGAAGATAAGTTGATAAGTAATGAAAATGATATAAAATACAATAAATATTATTTTAATGATTTTGATTTGAAGACCAAAACTTTTCGAAACAAAGAGATTGAATGGGGTCTATTTATTTTGCTGGACTGAAAATTTACCATAAATATATCAACTCATTTTTCAAATATGCATACACGCGTCATGCATGTGAATCAAGGATAGTTTTAAAAACATGTATGCTTCCGATCCAATCATTTGTAGAATTTTAATAGTTTAAAATGAACATTAACGAAAGATTAATCGTAGCTGAAAAATAAGTATTTTTCCGTTGTAAAATGCTTGACTATTTAAAAAATTTGGTAAATCAAACCGTAAATTAACTTGTAATTTTATTTGTTTTCGGTTGTTTAAAAAATTGTTGCTAAGGTTGTGGTATTTTCTTTACAAGCCTTCAATACCTCACATTACATGGAAGTACAGAAACTATAGTTGTAACATAATTTTGAGAAAATTTCGAGTTTTTTGTGGGGTATTTTTTGATTACACATTCATTTATTCAAAAAGTGAAGATGCAAACTTGTCATGTCATATTTAGGCAGAGTTTTTCTGGCGTCTTTACATCCTGTGGAAATAAAGTACCAAAAAAATGAAATGCAATGCAAATGCAACCTCGTTGATGTAAAGTGCATAAATTCGTATCGTAAGATGTGCGTCTTTGAATAATTTATACAATTTTTGGGCAAAACAAGTTAAAAACAAAAAAACACGTACGTGGGTATGTGTTTTCTTCCTCTGAAATATAGCTTAAATTTCCTCAGAAATGAGAAAAAATCAGAGCTAAAAGACGGCGTCCTTGTCAATCACTTGCACCTTTAGACATGAACATCAAAATATTTTTTGAACTAGTGAAATAATCGCAACATAACATTTCAACATATTTTTCACTTCCGTTTCTACAATTTCTTTGACAATATTGAATTCAGCAAAAATTCTGTGAAGCACGAGTTGATTCTGTAGAAATAAAACAGCATTTCTTAGAACCAAAAGTTGACTAGACTTTTTATTCGTGGAAAATATTTCTGAGTTGAGTTAAACGAACAAGTTGGTAATATTGATTTTCATGTGTTTATATTTTTTCTGATTTTATATTTCTTTGCTATTTTATTTATTTTATTTTTATACGCCCCGTAAAAATGGCACTACGAAATTCAGCATAAAGTTTTTTTCAGTTGCATGCTTGTCTGCATACTAAAATGCATGCATAATAAACATACAATGTACCGGGAGATCTTTGTAGATAAATATTTATGTAACGATATTATGATATATATCGTATTGGTGTTGCGTAACATTACGAATTACGATCACATGATATTAGGATAATTTATTTTAGTTTCAAAATCATGAAATTGTTTGGTTACCAAAGATTAAAATTTCAAAGTTGCCATTATATCAAAAATATGGAAAGATGGAAAAATGAATTTATTAGCTTTATGGCAAATTTTATATTATTGCAAGATTGTTCCCAAGACATATGGAAATAACTATTAGATGATTATAAAATTGAAGCTTTTTTTTGTAATTCCAAAAAGCCATATTTTTAAATTGACCAAAAATGTCACTTTGTTATACAAGACGTTGGTGATAATATAAAGCTACAAGTTTGTTAAATTTTTATTTCATCATGATAAAAGTCTTTGTTCTCTTGCAGCATTTCAGCATTTAATAAAACGTGACTTTTTTGAATATCTGATTTTTTATTTTCATTCCACCAACCTTTTCTCTTTCTTGCATTCTGACAAAAAGTATAGATTTTAATTGCCAAAAGTCATTGAATACATATGGCCCAACAAACATCTTTTCTTTCTTTCTTCAAAAAAGCTGTCATGATTTGTTTTCAAAACGTCTTTCAGGATAACACCAGTAAAACGCTACATTATGTTTCATTTTCTGGTGATGGATTTTTGCCCTTTAAGCAATGATGAATTGCCAGTCAAAGAAAACAGATAATGCGATATGCTTCATAATGTAAATGCATAATAGTACGGTACTTTTTTCTAAGCTTACAGCATAGCAGAGAGCTTTTGACAGTATTACATCACAGAGAAGAAGGAAGTGAGAAAAACAAAATTGCCATTATGAAAACAAAAGGTTTCATTCATTTTGTCTTCTTTACCCGTAAAATATCCATGGTTTTGTAAACACATATCCTTGCATTCCATTCATATTATGAACTAGTAGCAAAATCAGCAAGCGTAATGTTGAGTTATGGTAATGGTTATGACATGAAAGTATGCAATGTGAATTACTTTGCTTTGCAAATCTCAATATACGCTTCAATAAATATGTGGAAATTATTGTAATCCATGCCATTAGACAGCACAGAGTTAACCCATTATCTTTACCTACATTTTTTTACTTAAGCATACATATAGCGCTCTTAATTCCAACTGTTCGTGTAAAACTGATTAGGCATGTGAATCTACTACTGATGATGATGAGCAAACTATAGGAACACAAACACGAGAAAGAAATGCAGCAAAAAAAAGAAAAGATTTTTTTGAGAGAGAAGAGAACCACACGACACTATACTGCCATCGCCCATACCATTATTACAAGGCAAAGTTTCGCTGATCCTCATACTCATCATCATCGTCATCGTGTCGTCTTTTTTATTACTTTAGTTTTCTTAGGTATCTCACGTTTCTTCTCCCTTTCATCTTCCCTTCTTGACTATTATTATCAAATCCAGTGAAGAAAGAACTGCTGAGCTAGCAAGCTGGCGAGAAGATGAACAAGAAGAATGTGAAAATCGTTTTATTATTACCATTCCATTTTCCTCCTCTACTCCTTCTTTCCGTGGAATAAAATAACCATGGACTATCATCATAGCATGAGCAAAAAAAAAGATGCCAGGCGAAAAGGCTTTCGCTTTTTGGAGAAGACAGAGAGAGAAAAAAAAACTGGGAAAGGCAACGAACGAAGAAGAAACTTTGTACAAGAAGCAGTTATTTTTTTTAGATATATGCTTTTCTTTACTGTTGTAAGTAAGTACAAGAAGAGAGAGACAAAAAGTTGTAATAGGTATGCAATAGCTTCTTCTCCACTCTCCACGTGTAACTAACCACTGTAATTTTTTTCTCTCTCTCTTGCTTCTCTGGCATCTTTGATTCCGCTTTTCTTCTTTTTTTCTCACTCTCATCTTTCATTCTGCTCATGTACTTTCTAAACAAAACTATCTCTTACGCACACGGCACCAGACAGAAAACCAAGACACGGGCTGGGCAAAAGAGAAATATATGTATAAAAAAGAGCAAAACCGCTACTACCAGTTTTTTTATTTTCCAACAAAGACGACGGATGTTGTGTAGATTATTATTATTGAACGCGTGTATTTATTTGTCTGTGGACAATAAATAGTATCATCATTAAATGATGAAGAAGAAGACTTGTATTTTGAGATACGATATTGATGTGCTTACAGAGCTGTTGAATGCAATTTTTCTTTTTCTTGTTGGTAGAGATAGAGAGAGAGAAGAGAGCAGAGAGAGAGGAGAGACAGAAAAGACGAACAAGGAGTAAATAGTATGTTGTAGTAGTGGTCTGCCCACTGATCAAACAAGGCATAAAAAATCCAAAAAGATGTAGAAACAGCAAAAGTGTTG
>JAHZMT010001731.1:11909-25583 GCA_027743785.1 Sinhomidia bicolor | reverse complement strand
ACGGACGGACACACGCAGACATTCGCATAAAGTAGCTCAATGCTTCGCTACTTAATAAATAATTTACTGTAAGATATCCTGCACGTGCATATTATGCACTTTTACTTAATTAGTTATTAGTCAAAACAATTATATATTTTTAAAGAGCACATTTCAACTTTTATGTTGGTAAAAAAATTTATTCATAAACTTACTTATGACATGAGTTCTAAATACTTTTAAACTAGGTATATAATTTTGTATTGCATCTCTCATATTGTACATTATGCATACATTTCAATTTCTTTTCACTGACTATCGCAGGACTAAGAACCTAACTTTGATTAGAAACAAGTCAAACAGAGTTTATATCTACAACAGCTTATATAATAATACAGCTTTAATTAGTAGCTAGGTTGTACATATATAACATTTGAATAATTTTGTTTTATCTGCTATCATGTTATTCATGATTTCGTTATGAACACCTTACAGTAAAGTAAATCAGCAGCCATCATGCGTCAACAAACTTATGTATAGTGTTTCAGCAACATTAAAAAATTATCATGGCAAGCACATTAAATGAAGAAAGTCGTAGTAATACATAAATCGTTAATTAGAGTCTGTCATTTATTCTTTTACATCCAAATTTGTCGCAATTGCTATATATAGAATATGAAAATATTTTTTCAGATATGAAATTTGTTTTGACAACGCGCTACGTTTCTATTACATTTTATACATACCTAGGTTGTTACGTAACTTATGGAAAGCAGCATTTTTATTACATGCGTGCCAGATTTATAAATAAATAAATGTCAAATAGGACATTTTTGTGCGTAAAACTCTGTCCTTGATAATACTAAACAAGTCATTGTCTCAAAATAATTGGAATAAATATAAGTAAAAGCTACTTCATACTCTAAATGGAATCGCCAACTGCAATTATCAACTAATTTTTTAAGTACAAGATATGATTATAGGCAATATGTTGTTGGTTTGGTTGATGTTAAATACATGACAAGCGTTGCTCATCGTATACTGGAAACGTAGTCATAAAACGTTCATTGTTGAATTTAAAAATTTAGATTCGAAAAATGTTTCTGGATTTTTTAAGTTGTAGTGTGTAAATGGTCATGCAAATAGCCAAATCATTTATAATGTCTACAGAAATATTTTTCACTCTGTCAATTACATTGTCATAACAAGTGCACTATCACTATTCCGTTGTTACTAGACATGCTATATTTATAACTGTAAGTGTGGCCCATATTTTTTGTTTTCGCTCATAAATAAAGAAATGCAACACCTCTCTATAAACGTTATCCAAAATCAGTAGAAACCACTGATTTCCCTCTTAACGCGCACTTCAGACGACAAATGTTTGACGTAAAGGATGCTCATGATGATGATACTAATAATTTAGATGAAATCGCAATAAAAAGCGATTTCCAGCGATCAGATGAACGTGTTTATTACAGGAACTGGTGCACAGAACAATGTAATGCTCGCGAAAACAGACGCAGAATATGTACATAACTTATAAATAGGCGACATTTATTGCCAATCTCACTACTCATTTACTTAATTGCTATTCGGCTGGGTTGTCAGTGTTCATTTGAATCAGTGACAGGTAGAAAAGCCGTCCAGCCGTATTTTGTTCCAAATACACAGTTAATTGTTAATGATTGCTCATTATATTATTTCCATTTGATATACTAAAAAACTTGCAATGAGGATAAGTGTGATTCTCTGCATATTTGCGGTAGCATTTCATCAGGTAATTTGCTTGTACATTAATATATTAATTAATATTTTCGTTCTATTTTTAAAATAAAATATTTTTTGAAAACCTCTAAGAGCTTTACGCTAGCTGATGATGACTACGTGGAGGATGAGGTAGAAATTCCTGACGTGTCTACTCTGCGTTCAATAAACGATCTTACTCCAGAGGAGGAAGCACTAGCCAATGAAGCAAGGGCACACATCGCCAAAGCAATTGAAAATAACCTTGTTCGGGTAATGAATATTTTTTTAAAAACTCTATTCAAGTATAATAAGAAAGAATCTCTGCCTAATTAGTGTAAATTCAAATTTCAGCTTTTGGCAATTGTAAGTGCTCGCGGCGACCGCAGACCCAGGCAAGATGAGGAAGATGAAGATTCTACACCTAATCCAAACGTGATCCCTCAGGTAGCCCAAATTCTTGGAGCGATTTTCACTGGAAGTTTAAACATAACCCGTGTGGTTGACCGGACTTTTGGTCTCGTTCCAAACATTGTAAGAAACCAAGTTGGCGGTATAGTCAAGCTCCTTACCGGGGAAAGTATGGATGCAACTAAATCATCCACAGTTGCTTCTGTTGCCGTTCCTCCTACTCCCGCTGTAGCAACAGCAGCTCCCATTGTAACCCCTGCTCCACCCACCCCAGCACCCGTGACAACTGCGGCAGCAACTCCTCAGGCTACGGACGAAGCTGTAGTTGTTGAAGTTGCAAAACCGGAGCCGTCAGCATCAACGCCAGCAGCAGTGGAAGTTGATTTCGAGACATTGAACGCCCTTCAAACTGATGGAGCAGCAAAGGGAAAATATAGAATTCGAAACAGGACAAAGGGCAGTACAACCACAACTCAAAAGCCTTTGGAAGATGACGAAATCGAAAGGATAGAAAGTGACCTTCGGCGTAAGGCCAGAGAATATGATGTGCAAGATGCAGAGCCAAGAGTTATTGCTGAAGTATTTAGAAATGTTTTCCAAAGAATTGATTTCAACATGACGGAAATTACCCGTGCCGTCCCCAGTATATTCAAGGGAACAAGGCAAGCATTTACAGTTTTAGAAAATCTTGGAATTTTAGATGTCAATGATGTATTAGACGAATTAGATTTACCGGCTTTGGAGGAGGAGGAAGAAGAAGAATAGTTAAGATAAAAGTGCTAAAGTAGCTATGATGTATGTTATTGTTGATAAATAAGATAATACCTCAGTTGAATTATATTTCTACAATCATTTGATACAGGTAACGAAACAATTATTTATTTGTTAAGCAATTAAAGTACCAAAACACGAATCATAAATGATAACTTATTATCACTTTTAGAACTGGTTATAGCATAGCATAATGTTGGTTCTATTACGGCGTTCGTAATTTCCTGTCATAAAAAAGAACCGTTATTGACGAGTTAACAATATTGTAATTTATGCCGATGGTAGAAAATGAGTATTACAATCCATATATATTGCTTTGGAATGCATAAATGACTACTACTACACACGGTCACACTGCTAAACAGTAAATAGGTCAAATGGAGTACCTACTTTTGTAATACTTGATTAGTTCCGTTCAACAAAACAGAATGCATACCAACAATAATATTTTACAAATATAAGCATTCCTGCGTTAATCAAAATATTGTAATATATAGTGGCGTAGATGAAGACACGTATATATATTTAATATTCATTAAGAAAGGTTATTTGAAAATATTATATTTTAAAAATTTAATTGAAATCACTTACAGATAACGAATTTTAATCATGATGTACAGTGCAATGTCAAAATCTATTACATCAACAAATTCTGTGAACAAACGTGGTAAGTTGCTGTCAAGGATATAGCAAATTGCTAAGCTGTTTAATTCCAACCATTGCGGTTGTTTTTAGATATTTGAGCCGATCATAAAACCATTAATGCGTGTCTTACTACGACTACATGTACATCTTTCGCCATGAATTAATTATGACTTGCAATTTAAAATGATGAACATAGTGCTGGTTTAAATGAAGTATGTTTTTATTTATAAGGCGTAAGTTACTGTTATATAAGTATATAAATAAACGTAATCAATTAGTAGCCCTATTTAAATTCCCTAACGATGAATATAGTAGTACAATTTTTAATTCTTATTAAAATTTATTATGCATTCCTCGTTCAGCACATCTTTTGTTGAATTTCCAACTGAGGAACTTGGAAACATGTTTTGAAAACTAGAATTTATATACAACGCACCACCCACTATTGTGCCAACATTTCGCTTTGGTACTCTAATGCAATTCATACTTTTTATATCAGAAGCAGCAGATGGTGGCTGTTTTGGGAATGACCCCTGTAGATTTAGTGGCATTCAATGGAAATTATGGAACGGCGTTACAATATTTATATTACATTTTTGATGAGCTTAAGATTTGTTTTCCATTTGACAACTTGGGGGTGGATTTGTTTCATTATCATACTCCAACCTATGAGCAATATATTTGAGCAAAATAGCCATTACTTATTATAACACATGAAGGGCTAGTATAGTTGTTATATTCATTAATTGTGCTGATTTTGTTTTTTTAAATTGTAATTTTTCTTTCAATTTCAAAGATGTGGAATATACTTTGGATGAAAGACAATTTTTTCCATTAATAAACATTTTGTAAAACACAAAATTATTGTAATCTTGTCGACAATATGCCATTGCCCCAGAATTTCCAGCACACGATATATTGTCAATGTACCAGGTACAATGAGTAATATGATTATAGTGATGATTGAATGAGGACCGCTTACAATAATCAGAAATTGACGACAAATCCAGCAGTGACCAAATAAGAAAAAACGAGTTCCGGGTGTAACCAGGCCTCCATGAATATTGATAGGGGCGAATATATCATTCGGTATTTGGCTTAACATGGATTTCATAAAGAATAGCATTATGAGGAAAAAAAGATGCAATGGGGAAGCCAAAGAGATACATTGTTCAGATTCATTGGCAAGGCGCAATCTGTTAGCTGCGTCTCATTTATTTATATATTTGTGTGATTTTCCAATATGCCAGGCATGGCGTTGCCATTGTTGACAATATGGAGGACACTTTTTTCCTCTTATTTAGCATTAGTTTTGATCTCGGTGGTGACATTTAGCACCTATTCAAAAGCACAAAATTTTGATCCAGTGCTGGATGACAAAGTGTACTTGAACTTTATTCAAAAACAGATTGGCAATGAAGTGAATACAACAAGAGTGATTTTTTTAAAACAGGCTCAGATTTTGGATCACATCGCACGGCAATTTGTCGCCGCCCAACTGAAAGAGAATCTATTTATTGTATGAATTTACAATAAAAGATAGTGTATAATATGTACCAAAATAGTTTGATTTGTAATAGATTAACGTTTTAGGCTCTTCGTGTGCTGGCGGAAAGGGAATTGGCTGGATTGAGTGAAAACGGAACAGAACTTGAAGATGTAACCGAAGCAACACAGTTATCATCGACTGTTGCAAATACGGAGCAATCATTGGATGCAGCGATATCACTAACCACTTCAACTCCATCGCAGTCCTACGTTCGAAGAAAACGCCAGGATGACGGTGACGACGATGGAGACGACGGAGATGCTGGTGCCGCTGCTGGGGCTGCCGGTGCAGCTGGGGCCCCTTTACGACCAACAATACCTCCACAAATCGGACTTCTTCCTCAGGCAATTTTCAATAAATATGACGAATTTGTTGAAAAATGTCTCTTCGTATGTAAATTTGATATATTATTTAGGTTGCCAACCTTGTTCGAGTAATTTTTGGTGGGAATGGACAAGTCAATTTTACGTCTTATGTTGCATCCGCCTCAAAACTTTTGCCTAGACCTGTAGGAAACCAAGTGTTGAGCATTGTCAAAATCTTGACTAATAATAATAACAGGAATTCTTTTACAACTCCAAATCCTCTAACTGCAGGTAATCTATTCTATATGTCCAAAAAAATTATAAAATATTTTCATTAAAAATTTCATTCATTCATTTTCACTTTATTTTATCTATAAATTAATTTAACAGGACAGCTTCCAGCCAACCTTGACTTAAAATCACCAGCGTTCTCAGGCTTGACACCTGAGCAAGTACGTTTATAAGTTTGCAAAGTTTCTGATTTGGTTAGGATTGTGCATAAATAAATAAAAATTATAATTTGTTCAGCTGGTGGCTTTGGGACTTCCTCCAAATCTCGAGGGCATTACACCAGAAGCTCTGAATAGTCTTGCTGCAATCGCAGCGGCTGGAACACCTGGCGCTCCTGGAACCCCAGGAGCTTCAGGTGGCGCGACAGGGTTTCCTGGAGGTTTAACACAGCAGGATATTGCTTACTTGCAAGCACTTGGAATAACAGACTTGCCAAATTTGGGACCTACTCCACCGGCGCCACGTTCCACAAGAAGGCCCAGACCTTCTTACGCTCCTCATAATAATAAAAACCAACAGCAACAGCAGCAACAACCGCAGCTTCAAAACGAGCAGCAACAACTTAGCCTTCAACAGCAGCAATTATTGCAAAACCAACAGCTTCATTTGCAGCAACAACAACAGCAACCCCCTTATAACCAGCAACAATTACATGAACAGTCTTTTATACCTCCTACATATGCTCCAAATTATGTAAATAGTCCTCCCAACTATGGTCAGAATCCTCAATTTGTTGCCGCGGAAAAGGATATTCTTCCGTTAAATCTTAATCCAAGCAAGCAAACAATATCAGAAATTCAATACCAGTTGTTGCAGCAGTTGCAAGCACAGCAAGCGCCAAAATTCCAGGAGACGCCACAGTCTGCTGTACAGCCGACACTATTTGCCCCTGATGCTAACAATTTTGCACATTTAAACAATTTAGGACCTGCTAATAACAACAACTTTCAACCTGTTGGAGGCAGCTCGCAACAACAATCAAACTTTTACAACCCACAATCAAATCTAGGCGGATCTTCAGGTCAACAGCAGAATTTACAACATCAGCAGCTTCAATCTCAGAATAGTTTCATCTCTGGAGGACCATCGGAACAAGACATTCATACATCAGCAGGGGGTATTTCTTCAAACCAGGCATCTAAGCCTCCAAAAGCACCAGGTTCCACCGGTGGAAAGAATCGGAGACCTCAAACACCTTTCCAACAGCAACAAGCGCAGCTCCAAGCTCAGCAGTTGCAGCAACTTCAACAGCTCCAACAACTGCAACAACAAGAGTCAAATCAGAAACCAGAAAGGCCTTTGCAACAAGTAGCAGAACCGCAGCTTCAACAGCAGCAGGAACCCCTTCAAGCCGAACGCCCTCAAAAGAACCCAGTACAAGGTCAACAGCAGCTGCACCAATTTCAACAACAATCTCAGTTCATTCAGCAACAACAACCTCAATTTGTCCAAAGTTCTTCATTCCAGGAGCGACCTCAGCAGCAACAGCAGCAGCAGCAGCAACCACAAACACAGTTCCAACAGCAAATTCAGCCACAAGGTCCGTTTCAACAACAGCCCCAGTCACAGTTTCAGCAACAACCACAAAACCTGTTCCAACAGCAGCAAAGCCAAAGTCAATTGCAACAAAAATATCAGCAACAATTATTTAGACCTCGTCCATCTCTACAGTCAGGAATAGAAGAAGATGAGTCAGAGGAAGCTGATACAGATTATGATACCGTTGTTAGAAAAAAGAGACAATTCAATATTCTTCAAAATTTGATTCCAGGGCTTTTCCGCCAAAACAATAACAATAATAACAATAACAACAATAACAACAATCAAAATAATAATAACAACAACAATAATAATAATAATAATAACGGTAAGTAGGAAACATTTGGTTCACTTGACCTTTGATAAATGAAGCATTTCTGTTTGCACTTAAGTGCCTTTAACTAATGCACATTCTTTTCTCCAGGTCAGCAGCAGCAACCTCCACAAGACAACAACAACAATCATATTAATAACAATAATACCGGAAATAATAATAATAACAATGGAAATCAAGGAAACAGCAACAATAATAACGGCAACAATAACAACACCGGTAATAATAATAACAACAACAACAACCAGAACAATGGATTCGATTTGAACATGTTTGCGATGAATTTAAGCCGTGGAATAGGAGATGTTGCTCGGGTTATGCCCGACTTGTTCCGTGGTGCTCGAGAAGGTTTACAACTTATCCAAGCACTATCGACCATTCTTCGGGCTTTCCCTGGTTTAGCTGATGCTTTGCCAATATTATAATTTTACTTGTAATTTAACATAACATTGTTCTTTTATTGCGTCCTAAATTATTAAAATGTTGTTAATTTTTCGTAAAAGTTTTTATAGCGTATTTGTACTTTGTACACAATAGATGACGTCTGTGACGGAAGAGACTCTAAAAACAAGCTTATTTGTATTATGAATTATTAGTACACATCTCTGAAAAATAAAATGAGTCATTTTACTGTTGAATGACGACAACATAAGGATAAATAAATTTATTAAAAAGTAAAATGTGGGCAAGATTTCCTTATTCCGATCTTGTTGGTTGAAATACGTGGAATGCCTTGCTAGTAAACATGAAACTTTTACGAATATCCTATAAATCACTGTTTTTATGCAAAAGTAAAGGTCAGAGAACTTGAAGTATGTAAATTACAACCTCAAGAATATCCAGCCGATTTCCTTGGTGTTTTCCTTACCAACAATAAATCAGTAGGACGTACGATTTATTTTAAGTTTTAAGCGAGTATATATTTAATTCGATATAGTTAATTTTTGTAATTTACATCCTTCATAAAATATAATAAAACACAATTCATAGATAATGCTTTTTGCTAATATTCTATTTTTATAGGCGGTATTGTTCACCGAATTGTACCAAATTGTTTAAATTGTTAAAACCTTTAAAAATACAAAAGATGTAGTAAAACACTAAAAATGTTGGATGTGTACTAGAACGGAAATACGTATTTAAAGTGAAGTAGCATTGACAAATGACGAAATAGTTATTACAAGAATATTTATCCAGATTAAAATTGATAGCGAAGTCTTGCATAAATTTATTTCGGAAAATTTACTCATGAAGACAAATTGTACGTACGATTGCTTCTGTGACACTGTAAGGGTCACAGTTGGAAGATGGGCGACGATCCTCGAAATAACCTTTCTTTTCATCTGCCACAGAACGTGGTATACGAATGCTGCAACCACGATTGGCTACACCTGAAATTTCCAAAAAATACTCGTTTTGTTTATCACATAAATGAACATATGAACCTACCTACATTTTTGTTTGCAAAATAATAATTTGGAAATAAACAACAACGCTTACCAGCAGAGAAATCGTGGATTGATGAGGTCTCATGTTGCCCCGTAAGACGACGCTCATTATCCTTGCCCTTTTTAGGATCGTACGCTGCAATGTGTCGCTCATGCTTGAGAGACATTCTATCAATGGCCTTTTCAATTTCAACAATTCCATCATCTTCTCTCATGGCCTACAAGAAAGAAATGAGATGATTAAAAATGACCTATTTACCTGGCAGTTAGTATGGCAAAACACAATAGCAAAAATAAATACCTACATATGCCTAAATATATATTTTTAAATGGTAGTCTGACCTTTGTCGAAATGTTTGTATGACACCCGGCGCCATTCCAGTCACCCGGTATGGGTTTGGGATCTAAGGAGATTACTACTCCAAATTCCTCAGCAACACGATGTAAAATGTAACGAGAAACCCAAAGTTCATCACCCATGGCAATCCCTTCACAAGGACCCACTTGGTACTCCCATTGTGCCGGCATGACCTAGAATAAATAAATAAATGTAACTCCATTAAGGGTGAGACAGTGGGGGTCTTTACTACCTACGAATACCTGTGTCTAGAAAACTAAGGTGAGTAACTGGAGGTGTATGTTCATAGAAATTGAAGGAAACCTAATAAATAATGACTTTAAATATTGACTTTATCTTTAAATATTTCAAAGGATTAATTAATTGTATTAATACCAGTAAAGAATCAATATATCACTACTATTATTAATAGCTATTTGGTAAAAGGAATAACAATTTTTATTATTATTAGTATTGCCAATTTTTAATGTTTCAGCTTTAAATTCACATTCATTAATCAGTAGGTACTGGTCAATTCTGATTCAGCTTTGGAGCAAATAATATGTTGAATATAATGAATTCTGCATGCTTTAGGCAAGAAGAGTACTTGCACTGTTCAAGTTTATGGTACATCTAATAAGCTTTAGTAATAAATTTAGTTACCCGCATACACTTTTGATTCTTTCAAAATTAAAATAAAAAATCATTGTTATTGATTTGTTCTTCCCCTATGAAGTTCCATCCCATAAATTAGCGTAAATTATTGAGTTTTTTGTGATTTGCTATTTAGTTGTTCTTGTTTCTAGCTGTCATTTTCAATGTGTATGTTTTTCAAATGGAGTTTAATGAAATGTGAAACTTTAACCACAGAATTCCAACACAGTTGGAGTCCCTATGTCAATGTAAATACTACAATGTTTCAACAATTACGAAAAAGTTTAGATAAAACGTTTACACTGAATATTAACTGTTTCCAACTGCCATTGCTTTCCATTTCCAAAATATAATTGCTTTGTTTTATCAATGCATATTTACAATGAGAATTTGATTGATAGTTAAAAACACTTTTTGATTTTTTGAGTATTTACCTTCCACATTTTTGATAACCTCGTAGTGAGTTCTAGTTTTCGAGCGGAGAAATTCTCCGGTGCCATCAATCCACAAGTAAGTAAGTTGACTAATGTTGTCATCAATAGGAAGTTCCATGAACCGGTCGTACACCGTTTTATTCAACGCAATTTTAGGTAACAACGCCATCTTGATGTATCGTTATAAAAGTTAAGACGCTTGGAACAAAAATAAAAATTAAAGTTTAATGCCTAATTGCAGCTAATAGAAAGAATGCCAGCGTGGCAGGGAGTGTGCCTAGTGCCTATTCCACTAAACAATATGAATGCTAAAAATGACCGTTTCCAGTTGAGTTGTGGATGTAAAGAAAGCTAAATGAGCACTGAGCCAAGGAAGTCTAATTTCTATTCATTCAAAACCTCTCTCCAAGCCGTGAACATGCAACCCAAAATATTCCACTCCACTAACCAGTAAAACTTTACGTTTTGCATAATATAAACGATAATTCCTCTTACTACAATCGGTACTTGGTAGTGGAGGTTGGCAGTATAGTGAATAGTGAAGCCAACAAGCAAACATGTTATTCACATATCCGTACAGACTGACATCACCATCGTTAACAACGAAGAAAACAATATAATATAAATACATTCAACATTAAGTTACTTAATACGTTATATATATATAGTACCACTACGAATAGAAGTGATGGTGATGATGATGGCGGGGACAGTGGTTGACGACATCATCAAAGCCGGTCAAACCAACATTTACGGTGCGGTGGCACGACACAATGCCATATCCACCATCCATCCGCCTGTCTAGTTCATTTCCATTTACACCCGTTCCGTTAATTTGTAGTAGTAGTGGTAGAAGTGAACTTGAATAAAACCATGCACTACCATTACCATTTCACGTGATCCACCCCACCACTGACACATGTTGCTGCATGTCATATTTTTGGCTGGTCGTCTGAAGTAGAAGAGAATATCTTGTATTGTATCAGTACTTTGATATTACTGGGACACAAATCATACATTCAAATAATTTCAAGACAATTTCACTGTAATTTTCTCATCATATTATTTTTTGCTAAAGTTATAAGAGCTTTGGTAATTTCATTTTACGACCAAGCGGAGCAATGAGTGACGGTTTAGTCTTAGTCTCAAATTATGAAGGGAAGAAGCAGAGATAAAATGGCAAAGATGTTTCGTCATCGTTCATCGCTAGGTACGAAATAAGATATTCAAAATATTATCAGCTTTACAAGCAAACCAAGAAGTAGATGGAGTACCATTTCTAAAATGGGATGATTACCTATTATTACACACATATGTACGTATATATACAATGGTACAACCACAAAATATACGAACAAGAAGTCATTTATCATTTTCATGCATATTTTTGCGGCTATTTGTTAGCAAGTGTATACAAAAATAATCAGCAACCAACAGCTAATTATAGCTGCTTCATCGTCAGTTTCCATGGAGGAATTAGCTTGGGCAATATGAGGAAAATTAATAGACCTTCGACTCACTAATAGCCATCATAATGGCATTATTGTCGTGTAAATGACCTGGTATTAGTATACCAAGAACTTTTGTCAAGTTCACTTTTCAAGAACCCAGTTCTTATGCATGGTAATTAGATGTAAATGCTTATAGCGTTTCTATCCTTCACCAACCAACTCAAAAATTGACAGTGCTAGATCTTTTTTTGAATTCGAGCTAATTCCAATCAGAGCAACCTTGTGAAAATTCCATGAAAAACTTGCATAAACAACATTTATGGATAATACATTTATTTAATCAGTAGGTTATTTTGGAAAATTTTATTAAGGCAGGATACAATTGCGTACAAAAAGTTATAAAAGTTATGCCTACCCTTTCAAATGAATAGCTTAATTTTTACTGTAAACCCAACTTGTAAAAAGCTCAAACGTACATGCGCACAGTACAATTTTTTTTAAAAAACGGATCAAGTTTCATATATTTCTCGAAACTCAAGATGAGTAAAGCATGGAGATGAGGTGTTGAAGCGCACGTAAATATATTCTTTGCGCACAATTGTTTTTTATTTACTCTGATTATGATCGTTATATCTGACATACGTACATAATATTGTGTTGTTGATGTGTAGTTGATAGACATATTTACATTACTACAAATGTACATACAATAATGCCATTTTTATTTAACACAATAATTTTGTAGTATATGGTAAATTAAAAATGTATGGAAGCAATTTTCTCATGTAATATATTATGCACTTTTTTACGTCTTACATTTCCCTTTGAATATTTTTTTGTTCATGTTGATGGATCTGGTTACATGTACGTATACTCATACTGTCTAACTCGTATTTATCGGTCGGTCGGTACACGGAAAAGGGTGCGTTGCTGTTGTTGTTGTTGTTGTTGTTGTTGTGTGAACTGTAATCGAGTCTATTTCCATTCTGCATGGTCAAACCTTGTACTTTATTTTACTTTGTACAAGCTTGTAAAAAGTTGTAATCAAGATTTACCCATACTTAATTTTCTTCCTTTTTCCCTTCTGTCGACAAAAGGATACGTGATACACAGTAGTAGGTAAGATGATTATTACAGCCACGATTACACTACATGATTACACAATTGTTGCTAATGCTGCTGCATTCAAGATGAGAGGAGGAATGTAAAGGATACTCTTTTTTGAATCCCTCCAGGTGCCGTATTATCATCAAGTGGACATGTAATTTCGTTCTCAGTAAAAGGAGGAGGCTGCTGCATGATGCTGTTTGGTATTTCGTTAGCCTCTTAGATTTCCTGTGTGTACCCATGAACATATATAGTCATTGAATTTGATGCTTGTTGAACTAGATACGGCTTGTTCTGATTTTACAGAATAATACCTTTGAGAAAAGTGAGAATTCTTGCGAGACAACAAGGAAGAGTACACTATATTTATTCGAAAAGGTGGCATGCATACAATTTTTAATATAAATACTGGTCTCTAGCTTTTTTACCCAGATTATTAATGTAAAAAAAGGAAAAGGAAAACTTTAAAAATACGTGTGCGCCTGGAAATCGCTCTAGGCAAGCAGACCCATTGTAATTTACTACTCATCGTGACGGCAAAATATTGTAGACGCTATGCTATGTAAACTCCCCCGTCCGTGTTGCATAATGCTCGACGGATGGACGACCAAAAATGTTCTCCTTGTTGTTGCGTGGTACACTGTGTCATATCTTCGTATGCAATTTAGTTTAA